>CAUYQG010192422.1:0-20650 GCA_963574415.1 Tarsius wallacei
AAATTTAAAATCAGGTTGAAACAGACACATGAAGAAATGTTCAACCTCACTAATCATCAAGGAGATGCAAATCAAAACTACACTGAGATACCACCTAACTCCAGTCAGAATGGCCATTATCAATAACTCAAAAAATAACAGTTGCTGGAGAGGGTGTGATGAAAAGGGAACACTTCTACACTATTGGTGGGAGTGTAAACTTGTGCAACCTCTGTGGAAAGCAGTGTGGCGATTCCTAAAAGCTCTAAATATTGACCTCCCATGTGACCCCGCAATCCCCCTACTGGGAATATACCCTGAAGAATTCAAATCACTCTATAAAAAAGATAGCTGCACACATATGTTTATCGCAGCATTGTTCACAATAGCAAGAACCTAGAACCAACCATGCTGTTCACCAAAAGAGGACTGGATTAAAAAAATGTGGTACATATACATGATGGAATACTACGCAGCCATAAAAAAGAACAAAATCATGAATTTCGCAGCAACCTAGATGGAACTAGAGTCTATAATACTGAGTGATCTCTCACAGAAACAAAGATATGAGTATCACATGTTCTCACTCATATAGTAGACCTTGAACATCTATCATAATACTTTAAGAAAAGGATTGACAGTGGTGGGAAACTATGGGGGGTAGGGAGGAGGAGAGAGATGGTATTAATGGTAGTCAATATCTGTCTGGGGATGGGGAGACACCCCTTATCCACAAGGGTGCCTGAATGATGCATATTAATATACCTAACCCTTAACTGTACCCTGCAATTTTAAAATAGAAAATAGGATTTAAAAAAATAAATAAAATCAGGTTGAAAAAAAAAAATGAAAACACCGGCAACTCAATTATAGTTAAAATATTTTATAAAAGTCATAATATGAGTTTAAAAACTTATTTTTATGTTTATTCATTTCGTGTCCTGGATATCATTTTGTTCTATTATTCACTTCCTTAACTTTTTATTGTAATATTATTTATTAATTTGTATGATTTTTAAAAGATAATTAGATAATTAGTCTAATTCATCACTATGAAATATCAAAGAACAAAATCTATAAGATAATTTTGATAGATTCAAGGGACATTTGAAAAAATTAAACATTTATTTCTGATAATAACTCTTAGAAAATAATAATAGAAAGATGCTTTTAGTTGCTTCTTAGGTTGATGTCTAATCATAATTATTAATAAAATATTCAAACACCCCCAGCTCAAACAACCCTAGGTTACTTTTTTAAAAATTTAGCCTATGTAGTAAGAGAAGAAAAATAGATATAAATATGGAAAATCAGAAGCCAAACATCAGTATCTACAGATGATGTGAATGAAAATAAACTATTGTAATAGTAAGCGATAAGAATACAAAATAAATATTTTTAAAATACATGTCTAAATGTTAACAATAAGAGGTTAGAAAATATAATGAAAAAATTCCATACTTGGGCATATAGGTAGTACTCCTCAAACTTTAATGTGCATACAGATCACCTAAGGATCTAATTCAAAAGCAAATTCAGTCAGTTTGAAGTGGGAATCAAGATTTTATATATCCAACAAGCTCCCAGGTGCTCCTGCTGATTACACTTACAGTAATAAGGTATATTTACATGTACTTATTATATTTTTTATATAATTCTTACATTTCAAAATTCTACTATATATGTAAACATGTCTATATATACATGTATTCATATGTATGCACACATATATATTTACATATGTGAATCTCATGTAGAATTTTAAAACTTAATAATGAACAAGAAATTAGTAAAACTTCTATTTTTAACAAAGTAAATGGTTAAAATATTACTTACTGGGAGATACAAAAAAATATTTGAATAAAGAAGAGAAATTCCTGGATGGGAAGACGATAGTATAAAAATGCCTATTCTTCCTAAAATTCAATCCAATGCCTTTGGTTTAACATCAGTGAAAAACCACCACATGATGTTTTTGCAGCTTGAAGAAATCATGATTATAAAGTTCATCAGAAAGAATAAATATGACACAGCAAGCAAACATATTCACAATGGGAACATTAAGCAGTTCTTTCCCTTCTGGAAAGTAAAATATATTATAAAATAACAAAATATATTATAAAATAATAATAGAACATTAAAAAATAAGTAGAACATTTTCTGTTGCAGAATGAGACAGAACAAAAGCATGAGATGAAAAGCTCAGCCATAGATTCAAGTGTGCATAGGAACTAGTATATAACAAAGGCATATCAACTCACTGAGAGAAGGATGGACTATTTGACAAGTGGATTGGGAAACCTGGGATAATTACCAAATTAGACATATATTACAGCCTCACCACCTTGCAAATGTAGAACTTAGTAAAGCAAGCACACACAGTATGACACATCAAATTATATGAAATTTAATATAAAAGATAATTTTTAAAGCATTCACAAATAGAAATCATAAAAAGCACAAGATGTACCATAGGTAACAAAATTATTTTAAAAATAATCTTTTGTCTATGACAACATTTATTATCTTACATGATCTCATTCTTTTGTAATGGAGTTAATTAGTCAAGTAAGCAATCATTGCCCGTTACTAACTCTGTTCTTCTGGCGAAAATTCAATAACTTCTGTCATTTAGCTATTCTCTCTACCATGGTTCTTGTTTTTTTTATCCAAAGCTCTATCAGCATAGCTAAATCAGTTTATTTCCTCTGTGATAAAATCAGACCAATCAGCATGGAAATCGTGCTCGCGCGCACGCGCTCTCTCTCGCGCGCTCGCTCTCTCCCTCTCTCTGAGTAAAATTGTAGTTTTTTTCACTGTTACTTCAATGAGATTATCCATTTTGGTCATAGACTGCCTCCTGCAGCCCCTAAATGGCATCAAATGGCAAATAATTTTTAAAAGGCAAATCACCATGCCCCCCTAAAGTCGCACACAACATAAAATATATCTTCAACCAGGCGTGGTGCCGCATGCCTGTAGTCTTGGCTACTGGGGGGGGCTGAGGCAGGAGGATTGCCTGAGACCAGGAGTTCAAGGCTGTGGTGAGCTATGACTGTGCCACTGCACTCCAGCCTGGGTGACAGAGTGAGACCCTGACTCAAAATAAAATAAAATAATTTTTAAAAAGGTATGTCATCTTAGAAAGTATCAATAAATTAATACAAATATGAAAACTAGTCTTTACAACTACCACTAGCATTTCCTTGCCAAATATCTAATATAGGCATATTCTAAGCACACAGTGAATATTGCAATAATTATAAAGGAATAAAAAATGATAGATTGCCAAATATAACATTCTGTCCCAAGTTTCTGAATACTACTTTAGAACTACACCTTCAGGGTAGAAATGGGATCTGGGTCTTCTTTGGATCCCCTTTATGGAACTGACTCACGTAGTTCAGGGAGCACAGTGTTATAGTTAAAAGACCCTAGTCCACTCTAGCAACAGTGATTTCCAATCTCATGTCCTCTACTTATACTTTTTCAACACCGTAAGGACGACTTACAATCACAATTTTTAAAAATCCTATCCTTTGTAAAAATCACACTGTAACCATTTCCACGGTGGCTACCTCACCAGCCCTCACTACCCACAAATCTCCTCTACTCACACCCCAAGCCACTCTGATGCCACCTCCTCTCCCTCCTTCCTCTATTTTGCTAAGCCCTTTCCTCACGACTCCTCCTGCCCACCACACCTCATCCTCCTCTCCAGTCTCATCTACCTTTGTTGAAAGAACTTGTCTAGCAAAGCGAGATTCTCGAAGAAGCGCTCATCAGAGCTGGAACACTACATCATAGACAAAAAGATGTCAAAGGCTAAAAGCATCCACTCAGTAAGGACTTCGTCCCATCTCCTCTGTAGTAAGCACATTGTGTGCTTGCTAAATATGCACAAGTGAATGAATGCTTATAAGGTAATAGGGGAGAATTAGCTATAATGTGGGAGAAAAAATTTCTGGTCAGCATCAGAAAACCCAGTCTCCAGACAGAGAGCTGCTTTTAGCCACTCTGACTTACTTTTACAAGATCACTTCATAGGGATAAAATATAGAAACATGATTTGTAAACAAATATACTTTTTCTGAAACAATAAAAAGTATTGCTGGTAGATATTAGTAGCTTTGTCTTGATATCAAATAAACCCACGTGATAGTTCTAAAATTGTTTTTAATTTTTTATTTTAAAGATGTGGGGTACAATTCAGGGTTAGGTATACAAATGTTCATTATGCAGGTACCCTTGTTGATGAGGTCTGCCCGCTCCCCCAGTAGTTTCTCACTACTGCCATTCCCGTCCCCCACTCCCACCCCACCCCTGGCAGTTTCCCACTACTGCCAATCCCTTTCTTATAGTATTATGATAATTGTTCAAGATCTGCTTATGAGTGAGAACATGTGGTACTCAATTCTTTGTTTCTGTGATAGATCACTCAGTATTATAGCCTCTGAGTCCATCCAAGTTTCTGTGAAGCTCATGATTTTGTCCTTCCTTCTTTATGACTGTGTAATATGCCAGCATGTATATGTACCACAATTTTTTATCCAGTTCGCTTTTGATGAGCAGCATGGTTGGTTCCATGTTTTTGCTATTGTGAACAATGCTGCAATAAACATGCGTGTGCAGGTATTTTTTTCATAGAGTGATTTGAGTTCCTCTGGGTATATTCTCTGAAGGGTGTTGCAGGGTCATATGGAAGGTCAATTTTTAGATCTTGTAGGAATTGCCAAACCGTCAGCCCACAGAATGGGAAAAAATATTTGCCAACTCTATATCTGACAAAGGTCTAACATCTAGAATCTACAAGGAACTCAAACGTGCTGAAAAGAAAAAAACAAACAGCCCCATTACAAAGTAGGCAAAAGATATGAATAGACCCTTCTCAAAAAAAGACATATGAGCAGCCAACAGATACATGAAAAAATGCTCAGCCTCACTATTCATCCAAGAAATGCAAATTAAAACCACACTGAGATACCACCTAACTCCAGTCAGGATGGCCATCATAAAACAACAGATGCTGGAGAGGATGCAGGGAAAGGGGAACACTTGTACACTGCTGGTGGGAGTATAAAATTTCTAAAATTTTAATCAGAACTCACCAAAGCAAATGACCTGTATTCTTGGGAGATTAATGTATTCATTTGCAAAAATCATTAGTCATAGACAGTAAAACCTTATTAACTCAGACCCCTCTTATTCCGAAGTCATTATAGGAGAGGCAGTAAGGTATACTACAAAGCTCTGTTGCTAGAGATGGGAAACACAATAAGCCAGCTCTTTAACTAACTAGCTGTGTATAATTTTAGGAAGCTTCCTTAACCTCTGGTTTCTATGTGTGTTTCAAGTGAGCTAAATTATATTATCAACTCATCTTATCATCATATAATTCTATGACTATTCACAGGCCAGATGTGTTTTTTCCACTTTTTTCTTTTCATAAGTAATGTTTCTGGAAATGGAGTTATTTTAGTCTGCATGTTTTTTTTTTTTTTTTTAATCTGGCGTTCATGAATAGTCCTGAGGGGTCACATGAGTTTCCTAAATTTTGGAAATTATATTTATGTTCATTTTCGGGACAGAGGTTCATAGCTTTTATCTGATCCTCAAAAAGCTCTGTGAACCTCTCAAAAAAAAAATTACAAACCACTTACTTCAGTAATGAACTATTTCAAGTGATTCTCATCTACTTGAAAACAGGCACACAAAATGTTGCTTAATAATCCTGGGTTGGTTCTGTAACATTTTGTATACCACATTGTTAAATATAGTGGAGGCTATCACATTTTAAACTTTCACTCATGGCTGGGTCCCCATTTGATGGGGCATGAACTGCATCCATCTAATTCATCTCATTATATCAACTGCTTGAAAAATGTCCAGTCCTAAGAGACTCTCTCAATGGAGCAAGGAAGGGGAATGTCTACCCGTTCCTCTTCAGGAGAAGAAGGCGGGGGGAGGGATCATTTCTCATTTGGATCAAGACTCCAGCACTTTATGAGACAATGGAAGAGTCAGCATCTTATCCACAAGTCAAACTTTGTCATTTCAGTCAAGAGAAGACAGAGGCCCAAAGTAATGAAGGGCCTCAACAAAAATGGCAAGGCCAAGACTAGATCCCTTAACCAGCAGTACAGGGCTCCTTCCATACCACGACACCATTCAGCAGGCAGGAGACACAGAGCCTAATTATGGAATCCAAATGAGCATGTCACCCAAGTTCTTGTAACTGAAATTTGGCAACTAACAACCTCCCCTTCATTAAAAGTTGCTGTTCCATAAATAACCTGTGATCTTTGTTTGATTTATTAACATAAGCAAATAAAATAGCACCATGACTTACATGTAATAGAAGTTGAATTCAAATTGTGTCATTTTCATATCTATAAAAAATCCAATCTGATAACTAAAATTTATTTTAGGATGCAAACTGAATCAGTTTTTTAAAAATGCTTAATTGTCTTAACTTACAAATTACAGGGAAAAAAGGGGGCTTCTTTCATTGATATCTTTAAAAGCAGATAGTATATAAAATTGAATGCATGTGATTTCATTCTATACACTTCTGGTTACTGTCTTTTAAAAACCTAATAACATTTACATTTCTTTTATCTTTTTACAGAAGCATTGTTTTAAACCCAGCCTATTTCCGAAATCATCTTCGTCAGGCAACAGTGTTCAGATGTCTGGAGAGATATTCAGAGGCTGCCCGGTACGTTTGTTAAAACCTTTGCGAAGATTTGCTCTAAGTTAAATTAATTTTGTTCTCAGATTCTGGTAATAGCATAATAGAACTTTCAATTTCTCTCATAGAATATGATTTTATCCAAATTATTGTCTATAAATGTCAAACCAACAATTATTGACTATCTTTTTCTTTAATTAAAGCTATTTCATGTTCATAGCTTTTAGCAAAATTCTAATTTCCAGCCATTAGGTCATTGGCAATGATAAGAAAACTTTCATAGGATAATACAAATGCACTTTGACCTCTTGTTCTTGGGAACATTCCTGGTCCAGATTGTAATAACACAATTCTATGACTATCTCATTCTCCAGCTGTGGAGAGGAAATCCAATCACTTGGAAAGGATCCTAGAAGCCTATTTCTGTAACACCCACAGTTGTTAGACACATCCCAAAGCATTTTCTTCTCAGACCCCAATGTGTCTTTTAAACACCCAGCGGCACAGTCTCTGATAACCAATGAAAAAAAGTTCATCCCCAGAAATTAGACCCACGGCAGAGAACTGAAAAAGTTGTACAGCTACTCCGAATGCTTTCTCACTTATGACAACCAAAGCTTTTTATTCCTGGGTCAAACTCATCACATCAGATTCTTCTTTCTTTTGATGAATTCTCTCAAGGAATTTTCATTTCCTAATGTAGACATACCTGCTGTTTCTTACTCATCCACTTTACCAACCCAGGAACTCAGCATGAAAGCGTGGGTGGTTTCTAGATTTACTCTAAGCACAACTCCTAGGACAAGTTGCAGGAAGAGAGACAGGGTTCCTGGGTTGCAGGTGGCTACTGCCTCTAGAACATTTGTAAATAATACTTTCTTTCAAATTAGAAGCAAGAGCTTGAGTGAATAAAAAATTGTTCCCTAAAATAGACACTGTGAAGTTGACATGGCTTCCATTTGTGCAAGATGCTCCAAGGAGTTGGCGGAACTCAGTTAGATGGATATGGAAGGCAGAGTTAATCCCAGCTACTCTCACTTTGCAGTAAAACAACCAATGTGCCACAACATCTTTTCACTTGTGCGTTAACGTCCACTTTGAACAATTTTAGAAAGGTCTTTATCACTCTTTTTGGCATAAAATGTATTCCCTATGCTATTTCTCTGATGGGTTTTGTCTGAGATACTCACAAGCTACTTCTTCCTACTTTTTATTTTCTCTACTGAAGTGTCCCTGTGGCTTACTCTCTGCCTACACACTTTTCCTATGTGAACAAGAGAGAATTTAAGAGACGACACTAATCATCCTTCTGCCCCATGCTTAAACAAAAAGGTTTCATAAAGGTCACTCGCTACAAATGAGGCTAACAGGTTCTGCATAAACAGATAACAGCTATGTGCAAAGTAGCTTCCCTTAAGAGGTGGTTTATGTTAATGTGTCTTGAATCCAGTCAAAAGATCAATAGAAGGCTATCTACAACTTCAGACTAGATTGCAACCAGGACAAAACTGCTCAAGACTGCTTGTACAGATTCTAAATAGCAGGTTGTTAAATATTCAGGAATTTGGAGGGAGCCAGCTGTTAAGCTGTAGGAGAAATTGGCAATGGTGGGAGAATTTACACCATGGAAAGTGGCAAATGCTACAAATCCAGGCTTTTTTATACTTCGGGAAGAGCCAGTTTACCGGCATCTCATTGGCTATAACTTAATTGTATCAAGCCTGTCTGAGCCAAAGTGGTGACATGAATACTTCATGGGTTCCAAAAAAGAAAAAACTCAAGAAATTGAAAATTAGGAATTCATCATTTACATTTGCTATGTAAAATTGGCACTGAATATTCCATTGCCCTTGTCATGTATACCTGCAATGAAATAGGTATATCTGTTTAATGTCATTTGATGACTGACCTGACTATGCTTCTTGAAAAGTTCCTTATAATTGCTGGTTAAGTTTGTGTGGATTTTCCAACAGAAAAGCAGATGCAGTTACAGTAGATACAAGTATTTTTCCTCTTGGTTTCTTTGGTAAATATAGCCCTCAGTATGCAATATAAGGTCATCTCCTCCACCCCATCTTCCCACATGAGAAAGAATGCTATAAATTGTGAGCATAAGTATCTTAGTTTATCTTAGCTATTAGATTGCTAATGTAAATCAATAAATATATACAGTATTCATGTTTATCACTCAATCTCTTGAAGACTTGGGGTAGTTTGGTTCAGGCCTTTTACAAGAATTTTAAGTGAAAACTCACTGGTACAGTCAATACGTCAAGGTTATTCTCTCTAGAATGCAAGTCATGTCTCTGAGCTTGAGAAGCACCTATCAAATACAAAAGAATGCCATTATTATGTGACAGGAGATTCTAAAACCACGATTCCCAATGAAGTGAATCAGCCTATATCTCATCCAAGATAACAGTATTCATAACCAGTCCTTGGAGATTGTGATATTTCAAGTTTTCTGAGCCTAACCACCTTTACCCAGGAAGAGATTCTTAGTAAATAGGCCAGAAAGAGTCCCAGGAGAGGCACACAAAAGCTGGGGCTCTCAACAAGAAAGGCTGGAGAAAATACTACTCCTGGTGGTTGAATGGAAGGTATCAGATTTCCAACAATGGACAGGATTTTTTTTTGTTTTTTTTGAGTTGGAGTCTCACTCTGTTGCCCAGACTGGAGTGCAGTGGCCGCTCCCGGCCACCACAGACTCGACCTGCTGGGCTCCAGTGATCCTTCCACCTCAGTCTTCCAAGTAGCTGGAACTACAGGTGTGCGCTACCACACCCGGCTGATTTTTTGATTTAATGTAGAGACAAGGTCTTACCACGTTGCCCAGGAGGGTCTCAAACCCGCAGACTCAGGCAATTCACTCACCTCAGCCTCCCAAGGTGCGGGATTACAGGCTGAGCCACCAAGCCCGGCAGAATTTTTTTTTTTTAATGGAACAATATCCTTTCAATAACATCCTACCAGAAGAAAGAGCAAGAATACATAAATGACAGAAATCGAATGAAAACATACTTTATTATGGTTTAGACTTCGCAGGGATGCTGGTCACTCTTGAAGAGACAGATGGCACTGATTAAATTGGAGAAGTTGCATTTCCCACCCCCAAGAACCAGCCACCCTGTGAGGCCTTACCTGAAATAGCAAGTTGCCTTGCTCTTTAACATCTCCCTGTTTTTATGCATATAAAAATACCTATGTTGACATAGAATGCTTTGCTCAAATCTTTCCCTCCTCCCACAACACTCACAAACACAATACATATACACACCATGAGACTTTCATGAGAAAGATGATAATAAGAAAAAGATATTCAGAGACATATAACAAAAGCCAAGACTGTTTTGTGAAGAGAGCGAATGACTCTTGACAATATGAATGGCATGGTATCTTTTATCTCTATGTGCTCAACAACTAGCATAGGGCCTAAAACATACCAAGCACCTGTTGGGGAGTCGTGAATGAAATTAAGTGTGTGGTGGCATTTGGTTAATAACCATAACCAGCTACATAAAACTAACTTCCCCTACATAAAAAAGATATTACATGAAGTTATTAGTAGAACTCTGGTTGAAAGATAAATTTGAGAGTATGCATACAGTAATTACGATCATGGGACAACATGATATCTTCTATACTGAAGATCTTTGTAGCAAAAAAAAAAAATTACATTGTACAGGGTATTTAGTTAAAACTACAACACATAAGAAGAAGGAAGCAGAAGGTAAAACTGAAGGAAAAAAGCAAGACAGCCCCTTAATCCATCACTGACGAAGAATTTGTTGTGTATTTCTGCATATATCAACTAGGCAAGGGATTTTAAAACAGGAATAACACACACAAATGCTTACAAAACCCAAGCAGATGGTGTACCTGTTCGGATAAAAGGGTGCTCTGTGAACCATAGTGAGCTGGAGACGACTAAATAAAGGGACCATGTAACTTACTTTGCAAGCTAGACCTTGTGATAGTTAAAAAGTAGACACTTGAAGAATCACACCAGGAAAACAGGCATAAACTAGGACTGTCACAAGCATAGTAGCAATGTGGTCCCCCTACTAGTGGCCCTTCCAAAAGAAGTGGCCGCTACTCAAGTCTACCCAATGTTGCTGTTTAGGAATGTAGGCTCAGAGTTGCAGATCCTTTGAGTCTTCAAGAGATAGAGTTTTCCAGGAAATTTCTTGAAATGTTGGTAATTATTTCCGTTTTTTTCGAACACAGTGTCATCTCAAGCATGCTAAGTTAGTCCCCGGAGAATCAATTTTCCAAATGACCAATTTTCAATTCACCAAGTCTGAAGTTTACTAAAAACTTATTTTAAGAAGTATTTTTGGCTGGCAATGGTGTCTCATGCCTATAACCCCAGTACTTTGGGAGGCAGAGGTGGGAGGATCACTTGAGGCCAGGAGTTTGAGACCAGCCTGGACAACATAGTGAGACCTTGTATCTACAAAAAAATTTTAAAAATACCACGGCATAGTGACATGTGCCTGTAGCCCCAGCTACTTGAGAGGCAGAGGAAGGAGTATAGATTAAGAGCGGGAGTCATAAGAAAGAGAAAGTCTTGAGTACTTAAGTATATTTCACTGATATGATACTTTGTCTTATGTGTATTTAGCATTTTTCTTAATTTTAGAGAATTTTTAAATTTTCAAAATCTAAAGTCATAGAATGATTTTTTTCTCATAAACACTTTCTTGTGTATGTCATTATTACTCTATTGTTCTTACACATATGTATTCTATGACTATTTCTTCTTATGAATACAACTGAAATTTTAATTAGGAGGTTTAACAGTTTATACTGATTTATTGTTAATATTTTAGAAATCCTTTTCTAGCCGGGCTCAGTGGCTCAGCCTGTAATCCCGCGCCTTGGGAGGCTGAGGTGAGTGAATTGCCTGAGCCCGCGCGTTCGAGACCCGCCTGGGCAACTTGGTGAGACCTCATCTCTACAATAAATCAAAAATTAGCTGGGCGTGGTAGCGCGTGCCTGTAATTCCAGCTATTTGGAAGGCTGAGGCGGAAGGATCGCCAGAGCCCAGCAGGTCGAGGCTGCGGTGGCCAGAAGCGGCCACTGCATTCCAGTCTTGGCGACAGAGTGAGACTCCAACTCAAAAAAAAAAAAAAAAAAAGAAGTCCTTTTCTATTGTTTGTTGGCTTTTGGCTCTACCTTCTGGCTCATTCACAGGCTGCTCTCAATACACTCTTGCAATCACATAAGTCCTTGACCTGCCTTGTGATTGCTGTTGTTTTCTGGTTCATGATTACATTTGCTTTTGTTTTATTTTATTCTGGCACTATGCATTTGAGACTACTTGAGAGATTTGAATTTTGGAAATCTGCTCTCTGGACTGAATGTACAAAGAAAACCTCAAAAGACAAATGCCTTGAAAAATAGAGTATTTGGGAAATGAATGATCAGCTATGCCTGAGATGTGACACATTAGAGTCACAATTTTAAATGAGAATTAGTATAACATTTAGAGTCTGAACTGTGTATAAGCATCAAGATATCCCCGAGTTGTTCTTTTTTGCCAAGCGGTATGTTTCTATAAAATCAAATCAAGTCACAATCCTTTAAGATGCATTAATTCACATATATCTTTACTGACCAGCCGGGTGATAGAGGTTAGTGGAGGTGAAAGTAGATGGGTTTCTTGAAAAGAGCCAGCAAGGGAGTTGGGAGGGTGTTTTGTCCTCCTCCTCCTCCACCTCTTCATCCTCCTCCTCTTACTTCTTCTTTTTGGTGGTGGGGGGGGAGATGGGTTGCAAAGCTTAATTCTGCCAGAAGTAATGCATACACAAATCACAATCTGCTGAAAGAAAAGAGCGATTCAAAAGTAAATTGAGGTGTTCAGAAATCAAGCAACGTAAAACAGTGGCATTGCTGTAGGAAAGCAGTCAGTCAGGAGGAGTACTATGCCAGCAAGCAGGAAGAAAGTGTGCGAGCTTCTCTGCTGTCAGGAAACTCTATGATCGTAAATGAGATTACTGTGCATCTTGCAAAGGAGGAGGATATTCTGACAGGTAGACTCAAGACAAGTGATTCTCAAGAGATGATAATAGTATTGGGAGTTATTTTAACTGATTCAATTCAAAGTGTAAAATCCATTCATTCACCATGCAAGATTTCAAAAATACATCATGGACACTTTTTGATTAAAATGAGTTCTCATTTATGCCTACAAATAGATTAAATAAAGCCTGTCAAAGCTAATTTTGATTCTTAAGCTGGCCACCAGCCTGAAGGGCTTTCTACCTCTTCATTGGAGACCCATCGCCATTGCAAGGGCAACTTACGTGTGGTGTGGCATTGATAATGCCATCATTAAGTGACTTTCCTGTTTCCAAGATAGCATATAGTTGATGAACCCTAAGTATTGCAAAAATATTGTGTCTTGGTGTATAATGTCTAAAACTGGCATTAATAAAGACAGATTTAGTCATTTGCCGTGGCTTAAGTCAAACATCTGATTTTAAGACTATAGCTCATCCAACATTTAGGTAAGTAAAAATACAGTAAAGTTTCAAGTCCATAGCAATCTCTTTTGTCTTAAGGATTTAAAATTGCAAAATTACAAATGTCTAATCTTATAATAAAAATACCAATTTTAAGATTGTAGTGACAGCAGAGGGTTAAAGAAAAACATGTGGGCTTAAGAAGAGCTGACCTTTAGACCTGTTCCAAATTACAAGTAAATAATGACAAGGATACATAATCTTTTCTATAGAAATACAGAAAAACTTCTGAAAAACTCGGGCTGTTGATAAGGACATCCAGAAATTCATTAGAGAAAAATAAATATCTATTGACTGTGGGAATGTCTTCATCCTGCATTGATGTTTATCATGGTAACTATTTTTGCCCCTTTTTTCTTTTGAATGATATGCTATGAGTTTTCATTATCTCTAGACATTTCTAAAATAATTTAGAAATGCAAAATTCTTGGACTGTGTGCACTTTCACAAATATTGATCTAGAAGACTTGTAGCAGAGTACAGAGAAAGATTTTTTTTCTTTGCTATAGATCCAGCCTTGCATCTTCAAGACAAAATGAGGTGGGGACAGTGAAAGCTCCTTAAGGGGAGATGCTGGGAGGCCCCAGGATGTCACCTTTTAAATGTGAAGAAATAAGAACATCTTCCCTTTCTTCTCCCTTCCAATCAGATGTCCAGTGTTTCCACATTTACTAAAAAATGTAATGTAGAGAACCAATTAAACATAGAAATGTTTGACCCAAAGGAGCTGAGGTTTGATCGGAGAGTTCTGTGCTGCTTTCTAATATCTAAGTGTTGCCAAGTGAATTACTTTAGCCTACATATACTAAAATTATGACAAATAGATCTAAACTTCTGTGTTTTTAATTTGTGCATTGGAGATAATAATAGCATCCATGTCACAGGGGTTATTATGAGTATTAAATGATCATTTATACAAAGCACTTAGCACAGTACTTGGCACATCATAAACTCTCACTTTAAAACTTAGTTATTATCATTGTTTTTGCTGTTGTTAACAATTAGACAGAGGAAGCTACCTCAGAAGACAACGAGTTTCTCAATATTGACACCAGACAGTGTTGAGCAATTACTTAGCTGGGGGTATGGCACCACAAGACTATTAAATCCTGTATTACTCCGAAAGTGTATGTTGTTGTCAATTACACTGTTAACACAGAGGATGAAGGGTAAAGCCTCCAGCTGGTTTAAGAAGTTGAAAGGGGCAAGACTCCAGCTGCTGTTGTTTTTTAAATTTTGTGTATGAACATATCATGAATTTTAGTATCCTGTTTCAGTCTGAGTGATACTTCAATTATTCCTGAGTGTGGAGCTCCCCAAGGCAGCTGGCACCTCAAATTACACAGAGGAAGAGGAATGTTGAGGTCAGCTGGTCTTGACTCTGATTTGTCCTCTTTTCTGTTCTTTCACTTCTGTCAGAAATAACAACACCCTGACAAAAGATGAAGTGGGAAATTTTAATAGCACACTGCCAAAAACTCTGACTAAAATTGTTACCATTTTTTTAAATACTGGCATTAGTTCATCACACTATTATGCACATAAATTAACCTTGATGCCACTAATTGTGAAGATTGCTTATAAGACAACAGTTCTTCTGCCTCTGTCTACTAAAGAGGAGGCATCTATACTGGAGAATTATAGTCAAGCCAGATAGGCGAGTTCCACTCCCAGAGCTACAAATGCCTCCATTTGTGACTTTGGGCAAGTTAATTAAACTCTTTGACTTTCCATTTCCTCACCCATAAGATGGAAATAATAATACTTTGTTACAAAGTAATCAGAAAGGTTAAATAAAATAATGAATATAAAACACCAAACTCTGTGCCTGGCTCATGGTAAGACCTCAATTATTGCTGCCACTGCTGCTACTGTTATTGACACAAGTTTTGAAGAATGGTGTTTAAAAGCTTAATACATTCATTCTGAATTAGTTCTGTTGAGTGAAATTTTGGTATAAACATTATGTTCCTGGACTACCACTCGATTTATGTCAATTGAGCAGCCCTTATCCATGACTCTTTGCTTTATTTCAAACTTTACTTCAGGTGCTTGGTTTGCGTTATATTTCACCCCTTATAACTCTGCAAAGAAGTTATGTTCTGCATTCTGTAAGTGAGGAAACTGAAGCTAGAGTTTAAATGACTTGTCAAAGATCACGCTGCTGATAGGGAGCAAATCTGAAATTCATGCTTAACTATATGTCAAGTCCTGAACTCCTGCATGAAAGGATGCAATTGAGATTGTAGAAGTCTTTGTATTTGCCATTGGCTGAGTTCAACATGGTGTTGTCTCGCTGTGGTTCTCACTTTCATTTTCTTGATTACTAGTGAGCATTTTAATGTATTTATTGTGCATTTTGTGAATTTATCAGCCAATTATGTTTTCTATAAAATTCTCATTATATTCTTATCTTTTGCTCATTTTTATTGGATTGTTTGTATTTTTATCATCAAATCATAAGAGTTCTTTATATATTCTTCATACTAATAATTTTGGGCAATATGTGCTGTAGGTAAATTCTTCCAATTTATGAAAAGATACTCTTCATAATATCTTTTGATGAAAATAATCCCAAGACCTTGGTTTTAATGTAGTCAAATATGTTGGTTTCTTTACAACTTGCAATGTTTGAGTCTTAAAAGATCTTCTCCTATCTGAAGCTCATTAAGATAATCTAATTGTCTATGAAAATTTTAAAGTTTTGACCCAATAGTAATTGATTTCTATATATGGTGTGAGGTAAGAATTTGTTATCATGTTTTTCCCTCCATGGATAACCAACTATCTTGACATCATTTGATTGAATCCTTTTGCTCCCTATCTTCAATGTTGTCTCTATTCATACCAGTTTTCCATGTATAAATATGTTGTTTTATGGTCTCTCTTCTACTTGTACATCTGTCTCTTGCACTACCAAAACTATGCTGTCCTATTCCAGATAGTTTTATAATATGTCTTGATGTCTAGCTAAGTGAATCTCCCCAAATAACTCTTTTTCAGGAATGCCTTGTCTATTCTTAGCCTTTTGTTCTTTCATATAAACTGTAAGAGATTTTCAATGCCAAAGCAGAGTAGTATGGGTTCTGGTTAGGAGTTCCCAAGAAAGACTTTCTTCCCTTTTTTGTTGCTCCACAAAGATCCAAAACTGGCATTAGCTCCAACATTTTGTTCTGCAAATTTTGCCTAATTCTTCCACTGGCATGCTATTTATTAAGGAAACATTTCTGTGGGTGATCTTCTACTCAATCTGTACTCTGTTCAAGCTCCAGGCTTTTCTCCTTTTCTCAATTTGCACATCCTATTAAGACAGTTACTAGACTACTAAGAATTAACAGATATGAGAGGAGGATACCCCCAAAAAACAGAATTATTTTTTAGAGGGAAAACCCCTGATAGTACAGGCTTCCCTTGCTAAGGAAGTGTTCTAGAAACCTATCAGCATCAGTGTACCAGCTAGCGTTGTAAGAGACTGTGTTTGGCTTCAGTGAATATTATTAGGAGGTTCTTTCAACGTGTTTGCCCATTTCATGATGGGTGATTTATGAGCACACCTGCCCACACCACAATGAGTGTTCAGCAGTTTCTGACCCAAAATGGCATGACTCCCATGTCCCACCCTTCCTATTCACCTGATTTCACCCTGAGCAAATTTTTTGTTGTTTCCCCTGGATGAAAAAAGTCCCCAAAGGGAAACATGTTGTTGATGTGGAAGAGAGGAAACAAAAAACAGCAGAAGCACTAAAAGACATCAGAATTGACAAGTTCAAAAACTTTTTTAAACAGTGGAAAAAGCATCTTGATAGGTTATAAGGGGGGACCCCCCAAAAATGGAATTCATTCATAAAAAATTGTGTATTTATTCCTACAAGTTTAAATTTCAGTCACTTTCAAAGTACTCTTGGTTTGATCCAATACACCTATTAAGACACTTTTCCACTGCTCAAAACAGTTTTTTGAACTCAACAAAATGTTTCCCTTTGGGGACTTTTTTCATCCAGGGGAAACTACAAAAAATGTGCGCAGGGTGAAATCAGGTGAATAGGGAGGGTGGGGCATGAGGGTCATGCTTTTTTTTGGTCAAAAACTGCTGAACACTTAGTGTGATGTGGGCGGGTGCACACGTAAATCACCATCATGAAATGGGCAAACACGTTGAAAGAATCTCCAAAAAAAATATTCACTGAAGTTGAACGCAGCCTCTCACAGCAATGCTAGCTGGTACACTGATGCCAATGGGTTCCTAGAACACTTACCTAGCAGGGGAAGCCTGAACTACAAGGGGCCTGCCCTCTAAAAAATAATTCTGGGCGCTTTTTTTTTGGCCTCCCCCTTGTACTGCATCAAACTGAGAGTACTTTGAAGGTAACTGAAGTTCAAACATGTAAGAATGTAAAAACACAATTTTTATAAATAAATTCTGGTTGGGGGGGTGCCCCCCCCTTGTATTTTCAGAAAAAAATACCAGCTTCAGTGCTTGTTTACCAAACCCCTTTTACTTATATAACCTGACCCTATCCAAGCATTTTTTTTTCCTTTTTCCAGGAATGCAAGCACAAAATATCCAAGCATTTTTTAAAATGCTTGTCAGACACAAGAACCAAGTGTAAGATACTCCCAATGGCAAAAACTGAAACAATTTGAATATCAAAATAAATATTGATAGTGTCAGATTATAACCTTTAGAATTAAATGAATATCTATGAGTCCATACTAATATGAAAATAATTGAATAGATAAATATATGAGGGATAAAGAAAAGCTCTTCCTTACAGAAGAATACCAATGAATAAATGTTGAAAGAATAAGAGAAAATCCATATAAGCAAACAACACAATAATAATTGTTGCAGGCAAGATTTACTAATGGACTTCTGGTTGCCAGTCCAGTCTGTAAGGCACTTAGAAGTCACCACTCCATACTAACAACAAGTAAAATGCTGAGCAAACTAAAATATCAACAACTCTTAGTCAGAGAAGTGAGGTCACAGAGCAAACCACTGCCCTCAAAATTAGAGAGACAGG
Source organism: Tarsius wallacei (assembly GCA_963574415.1). Lineage (NCBI taxonomy): Eukaryota > Metazoa > Chordata > Mammalia > Primates > Tarsiidae > Tarsius > Tarsius wallacei. The sequence continues at coordinate 18,222 of CAUYQG010192422.1, forward strand.
CAAATACAAACCATCACAACTTACTAGGGGAGAAGCCCAAATGGAAACTTCATCAGGAATCAATACTAGGTATGAAAACCTGAAATGTAATTGACAAGAAAAGGAAATAAAACATATATACATTTCTAAGGAAGAAATAAAACTGCCCTTGTTTTGCAGATGACATGATTATCAATATAGAAATCCAAAGTATCGGCACAAAACTTGTGAAACTGAGAACTGGTTATACCAAGATTGCAGGATACAAGGTTAATATATGAAATCAATCTCTTTCCTATATCCCAGCACTAAGCAAATGAAATTTGAAATTAAAACACATTACCATTTACATTATTGCCCAAAGAAACAAAATACTTATATATAAATCCAACAAAGTATGTACAAGGTCTCTATGAGGAAAACAACAAAACTCTGTTGAAAGAAATCAGAACTAAATCAATGAAGAAATATTCCACGTTCATTCGTAGGAAGACTCAACATTGTCAGGATGCAAGTTCTTCCAAACTTGATCCATAAATTCAACACAATCTCAATCAAAATTCCAATGTTGTTTATAACAACAAACTAATACTAAAATTTATGTGAAGATATAGATGACCCAGAACAGCTAAGTCAATATTGAAGGAGAAGAATAAGTCAGAGGACTGATTACCTTACATCAATACCTACTCTAAAGCTACAGTAATCAGCCAGGCATGGTAGCTTATTCCTGTAACCTCAGCACTTTGAGAGGCCAAGGCAGGAAGGTTGCTTGAGCCCAGAAATTCAAATCCAGCCTAGGCAACACAGGGAAATCTTGTCTCTACAAAGATTCAAAAAATTAGACAACATGGTGGCATACGCCTGAGTCCAGCTACTTGAGAAGCTTAGGAGGAAGGATAATCTAAGCCTAGGAGGTCAAAGCAGTGGTGAGCTGTGATCATACCACTGCACTCCAGCCTGGGCAGTGAAAGTGAGATCCTGATCCGGAAAACATAAAAAAAGTTACAGTAATCAAGACAGCATTTTACTTATGAAAGAACAGGCAGATTAATACAAAAGAACAGAGAACCCAGAAATAAGCCCACATAAATACACCCAGCTGATCTTTGACAAAGAAACCAAGGCAATACAATAAAGCGAAGACAGTTATATCAACAAATGATGCTGAAACCACCAGGTATGCACATGAAAAATAACGAATACAGAAACAGACTATATACCCTTTACAAAAGCTAACCCAAAATGGATCATAGACCCAAGTATAAAATGCAAAACTATAAAACTCCTAGAAGATAGCATAGGAGAAAAATTGGGGTATAACAATGACTTTTTACATATGACACAGAAGGCACAATTTATGAAAGAAATAATTGAAAAGCTGGTCTTCATTAAAATTAAGTATTTTTTGCTCTTCAAAAGAAACTGTCAAGAGAATAAAAAGAGAAGACAGACTGGGAAAAAATACTTGCAAAAGGCACATCTTATAAAGCACTGTTATCCAAAATATGTGAAGAACTCTTAAAAATCTACAGTAAGAAAACAATCTGATTTTAAAATGAGTGAAAGACCTTAAAAGACACCTCACAAAAGAAGATATACAAATGGCAAGTAAGCAAAGAAAAAGATGCTTCACATCATACGCTATCAGGGAAATACACATTAAAACACCAGTGAGACACCTATTAGAATGGCCAAAATTCAAAACACAGACAACCAAATTCTGATGAGAATTTGGAACAGGAATTATCATTCATTGCTGGTGGGTATATAAAGTGGTACAGTCACTCTGGAAGGCAGTGTGGCTCTTTTTTACAAAACCGAGGCATACACTTATCAAATGGTCCAGCAGTTGTTCTGCTTAGTATTTACACAAAGGAGTTGAAAACAATGTCCATGCAAAAACCTGCACCCTAACTAGTATTTAGGACAGCTTTGTTCATAATTGCAAATACATGAAAGAAACCAAGATGTCCTTCAGTGGGTGAAGAAATGAACTGTGGTGCATCCACAGGCAAGAGAATATTGTTCACCACCAAAAAGAAATGAGCTATCAAGTTGTGAAAAGAAATTTTAAGCATATTATCAAGTGAATAAAAGCCAGTCTGAAAAGACTACATACTGTATGACTCCAATCATACTGTAGAGTTTGAAAACAAAACTATGTAAAAAAGCTCACTGGTAGCCGGGATCGGTGGCTCAGCCTGTAATCCCGAGCTTTGGGAGGCTGAGGTGAGTAGATTGCCTGAGCCCGCGGGTTCGAGACCCGCCTGGGCAAGCGAGACCTCATCTCTACAATAAAATCAAAAAATTAGCCGGGTGTGGTAGCACGCGCCTGTAGTTCCAGCTACTTGGAAGGCTGAGGCGGAAGGATCGCCGGAGCCCAGCAGGTCGAGGCTGCGGTGGCCGGGAGTGGCCACTGCACTCCAGTCTGGGCGACAGAGTGAGAC
>CAUYQG010192423.1:0-49815 GCA_963574415.1 Tarsius wallacei
ACACCTGTAGTTCCAGCTACTTGGAAGACTGAGGCGGAAGGATCACCGGAGCCCAGCAGGTCGAGGCTGCGGTGGCCGGGAGCGGCCACTGCACTCCAGTCTGGGTGACAGAGTGAGACTCCAACTCAAAAAAAAAAAAAAAAAAAGTCTCAATTTCTTCTTGTTTCTGCCTAGGCAGGTTGTGTGATGACAGAAAAACCTCCATTGCCTTGAGGTTTTCAAGTTTGTTTCCATACAGGTGTACATAGTAATCTCTAATAATCTTTTGCATTTCTTCAGGGTCTGATGTGACTTCGCCTTTTGTGTTTCTGATTGTGCTTATTTGGATTTTTTCTCTTTTTTTCTTGGTCAGTCTAGTTAGGGGACCATCGATCTTGTTTATCCTTTCGAAGAATCAACTTTGACATGAAGTCTTTACTGGCTATCACAATAACCTTGATAGAAGCAAAAATTAATTCTTAGTAGTAAAATCGGTGTTAGTTTAGACATTGCTTAGTTGCAGTCAATAATTCTGCCACAACCTCTTAGAACTTTCCACAAATGAAATAAATAAATATAATTCTTATTCTATAATTCTTTTTTAATTTATTTTATTTTAAAGATGTGGGGTAAAATTCAGGGTTAGGTATACAAATGTTCATTTTGCATGTACCCTTGTTGATGAGGTGTGCCCTTCCCTCCCTCTATAATTCTTATTTATTCTTTTTTCTCAATCATGTTTTCATCACATTCTCTTTTTCATCATTCCTTCAGAATGTTCTTCACATCTAATAAATAAATGTATTAAAGCTGGAAGGAAACACTTAGATATTAAAATACCTCAAAATCTTGGCAAGAGCTATCCTTGCACAGGGAGAAATAGTCGTACTTTTTTCTTCCTGTGTACTGTATTTACTTTAAATATTTTTGTTTTTGTTTTTAGATACAATGTCTAGCTCTGTCACCCTGGCTGGAGTGTGGCCATGGGCTCAATCTATATCTACCTCGGCCTCCTGAGTAGCTAGGACTACAGTGTGCACCACAATGCCTGGTTAATTTTTTTTATTTTTTATTTTTGTAGAGATGGCGGTCTTGCTATGTTTCCCAGGCTGGTCTTGAACTCCCAGCTTAAAGTGATTTTCCTGCCTGGGCCTTCCAAAGTGCCAGGATTTTAGATGTGAGCCATTGTGCCTGTCCTGTGTTTTATATTTTCTAAGTTTTTTATAGTTATATATATTACTTTTTAAAATTAGAATAAAATAATTAATGCTATAAAAAAAATAAAGCCATGTTTATGTTATATAAATGGGGGACATAATAACAATCAATAATTTAAGTAAATTATTTTTATTATTCCAGACATGAGTGTTTGCTTAGGTATTCATTTATCATTAGAATGTTTCTCAACATGTTAAGAGTTTATAGTCAGTTAAATATTCCATCTTTCCCCACTCATATTTTGATGTGATTTTAGATGAATATCCAGTTACCATGGAAATAAATGACATAAGAATGCATAGATTAAATTGGAATAGAATCAAATACAAGATAAATTCAGAATCTGTGCAACACCTTTATTTCAAACAAGTACTTTTTAAAATTCTCACCATCTTCATACACGGAAGTCAATCCAAACAGACTGTCCTAAAATGAAGAAAGAAAGAAGGAAGACAAAAAGAAAGAAAGAAAAAATAAATGTGAACTTAAAATACTCATTTCTGTTGGTTGAAATCCGACAAAGTCACTGCAAAGAATTATGGTGCCATTTTATGTAAATTACTTAGTCATTGGTTTTTTTTTATTTTCCTTTTTGTTTTTTGGACAAATGGATAGTTATCAGAATTCTTTGGACAAGTGAATTTTCTAGATTCTTGTAGGAGATGATAGAAGCTTATATCTCTATAGGGACAAGTAGAATGTTGAATGTACTCCAAAAAGTTATTTATAAATTGATAATTTCTCTACCTAAAATTGGTAGAAAACCTTAAGTAAACCTTTGAGCTACGATAGTTCAAAAAACTCTATAGAATTGATTTTATTTCATTTATAAAATTGATAATTCTTAGCTTAAAGGACCCCTAAGAGGAAAGAAAAAATATACAGCTTTGAGTTAAAATGAAACAATTTCTTCCTTTTTTGTTCTCTCAACACCAAGCATTTTTTGTTACTCATGTAGACAGTAAATGGTTTGGGAAAGGTGCTGAGCTTATGAGTTTTCTTAAGCAATTCACCAGGAATTGATATATATTTTAATTGAATGCAATTATTTTGTTACTATACATTTGTCATTTATCAAAAGCTGTTGAAAAATCTTTTGAAGTGATTTAAGGCTTAATTTTTGACTAAATTATTGGTCTTTTCTTCCTCTCTACTAACACAAGACAACAAGACATTGTTAAAAGTTCACATTCCCAGGGTGGTTTTCCCTCTATAAGCAAATAATGTTTCCGTAGAATAGTTGAAATCTCCAGTGGCTTGACTGGTTGATCTTCTAGTCCTCTTTTAACCATAAGTCACAGGAATATTGGCAAACATTGTTCAGTACAAAAAATGTAATAATCTTTATAGGAATGTCTATACACGACTAAACCTCTAAGGTCTTAAGACGCACAAAGTGACTGTGAACACAGGTCTCCTGGGTTAATAGCTGGGAATCCAATGCATTAGGAAGTCCAGCAGGAAGGGGCTGATAAGAAAAATTCTTTGTTCCTTTGGATATAGCAATACTTAAGATAAAACTAGAGTACACTTTAGAGTGTGTTCAAGTCTAACTGGAGAATAAAACACACAGTGAACGTTGAAAAGAACAGCAGAAAAATATTTATAAATTTTTTCCCACTAAGCTAAATATTTGTTGTTCAAAAATAAATTATTTTCTAGTCATTTTAAGAACTCTTAGTTTTAAACTCCCATTCATATAGAAGAGCAATTGTTAGATGTCTCCTAAAATAGTCGCATGAAACATCCATTATAACAAATACATGTATAAATACTTATCAGACTATCAAAATTAATTGATATATGAAATAAATTATGTATATGAATGAGTGGATGACTGTATCATGTTATTTTCTAATTTAGTCATTAGAATAATAAAGCAAATATACGCTATCCCATATTCTTGATGAAATTATTCTTAAAATTATGTGTAGCCTTTTTGTGTTGTTTATTTTAATATATGTAATTGTATATGTGCTACTTGTTTTTACAAGCAATATTGTCCTTTATAGACTTGGAAGTAAATGAAGACCAACCAAATTAAAACAAGCAAAGTCTCTTTATTCAGAGCTTGCTATGATAAGGATGTCAGTCACCATCACTTATGTTTTGGTAGACTCTAAGCCAGGTCAAGGAGTGGGAAAGTTTTATAGTGGAACAAAGAAAGGAAGACTTCAGGTCTGCTTTTACTAGAGATTGCTGACATGAGTAGCTGTGGGTAGGATATGTGAGGGATTAGGATTGCATATTTGTCTTTCTCTGGGTAGTCCTGAGTTGAAAGTGGAAACACAAATGAAGGTATGTCAGTTATTAATCAAGTGCTGCCTATTTTATCCTGTTGTTACAAGGGTTATTATTGGCTTTCTGGACCATAAATAAAGATAGCAGTCTGACTTCCCAGAGTCTGATTTGTAACTAGCAGGCTGACACAATAATGGGTTGGTTTCTTGGGCTGGTTTCTGCAGGTTGTGGGTCAGAGTTATAACCCAAGTTACTTGAAAACGTAATGTTTTCACCTAAAGATAAATCATTGCCAAATCTAGAAGTCAATGCACATGTTTTCTTCATTGTTTATAATAGCTGTATAATATTCCATAGTAAAAATAAACTAAAATGCAATCAACTATTTTGAAGGACTTTCAGATGGCTTCCAGTATTTAGCTATTTCAAATAATACTGTGATAAATGTCCTTAACTAAGTAGCTTAACTTAATGATATCATTAAAAATATTGGTCAAGTTCCCAGAAGTAAAATTGCTGATTCAAAAGTTATATTTATTTGACATTTCTGTGCATACCAATGCATCATTTTTATGCTTTAAACAAAGCCATCACTCTTAAAAACTGAGGCTCCTATTGCCCTAGCTCTTGAGCTCAAGAAATCAATGAAAATTGGATGATAGATTTTCATTTCAAGGTGGTAAAATTACCACAACTGGCAGCTCCACAATACTCCACACCTAAAAGTCATGGTATTAAAAAAAAAAGAAAAAGAACAAAGGGATTTTGAGCAATCATTGGTAGATAGAAACTGTGAATAATCACTAACAAATAGGAGTTGAGGAAAACTGCAGCCCAAAAGATGGAGGGATATTGTTATTTTGGAAGGGTATGGAAAAATAGAAGGAAGCCTAGGAGTAATTTCCTCGATCATGGGAGCAACCTGGTAGTTCAGCCTCTGTTAAATGCAGCAGAATCCATGTACCAGGACGAGCAGCAGAATCCATGTACCAGGATGGAGCAGTGAATATGTGAGTTTACATCAGATACCCAGGGAAGTACCTTGGTTATCTAGCAACGAATGCCTGAGAGCAATGAAGAGCATTACTCTTCATTCAGGCAGCATTTGGGCAGTGAGGCTATTTCTATATCTTCTCCCTTCTCACTAATAGATGGCAGAAGTTCAGGCCATTGTTGATGCTAGTGAGTTGTGCAAAAATTACAGAGATCTCCTAACAGAAAATTTCAACTACTAAGATGGATACACAATTAATTTCCTCTGACACTTGCAGAAAGTCAACACCATAAAAGAGACAGGAAAAACACAGGTTGCACATACAGAAACAAAGATAACTATAGTTTACAAGAATTAAAAATAATGTATTTGGAGTGATATAGTATTTTATTCAATAACATAGCTAGATGGGTATAAAGAACCAGTTAAAGTTATTAAAAAAAAAAAACAAACTAAGGCCAGGTGTGGTGGCCCATACCTATAACGGCAGCACTTCGGGAGACCGTGGTGAGAGGATTGTTTGAGCCCAAGAGTTTGAGTCTAGTCTAGGCAACATAGAAAGACCTCATCTCTACAAAAAGCAAAAAATTAGCTGGGCATGGTGGCATGTACCTGTAGTCCAAGCTGCTCTGGAGGCTAAGGTAGATGGATTGCCTGAGCCCAAGAAGTCGAGGCAGTGAAGAACTGTGATCATGCCACTGCACTCATCCTGGGTGACAGAGTGAGCCCTCAGTTCAAAAATAAAATAAAATAAGATTGTTGAAAGATATAGGTCAGTGTAAAAAACGGACGTGGCAGTAGAATGTGTTAGAAAGATGGAAAATAAAGGGAGTGAGAAAAAATGAAAAGAAAGTTAAGAGACTTGAAGAATAGATCCAGAAGTTTCAAAAAAAATATTCTAAATGTAGTTTCAGAAGAATAATAGATAATAAGAAGTACCAAATATTTAAAAAGATGATAGGGAATATTCTTCTACAAGGAAAGAAATATATGGTCTTCAAAAGGGACCCGACTACTTGCCTTTCCACCTTCAGCCATGTGAGGACACAGCACTCTTCCCCAGGATGCAGCCCTGACCAGATAATCAAACCTATAGGTGCTGTGATCTTGAACCTTCCAGTCTCCCAATCTATGAAAGGCCATATAGGGAAACAGAGAGAAGGGACAGTCTGTAAGCTGAAGAGAGAAGCCTCAACCGAAACCAACCTGGCTGACACCTTGATCTTGAATGTCTAGCCCTCAGAACTTTCTTTACCAGCATTCAATTCAACCCAAGGAACCAGGAACCGAGGAGGAAGAAAGTAATTGACATTCAAAGCCTCTATTTTTAGACACTTTCACACTTTTCTTTGCTTCTAACTAGCAAGGATTTTTCCAAACAATCCTTTAATTAGCAGATGAAGAAACTGAGGGCCAAAGGCGATAAGTAATTCTCCTAAGCTACACAGAAGGACAGCCAGAACAAATTGGCACAAGCTGGGTGGCTTCAACGGCAGACATTTATTTTCTCACAGGTCCAAAGGCTAATCAAGGTATTGGCAAGGTTGGAGTCTCCTGAGATTTCTCTCTCTCTTTGACTTGCAGATGGCCGCCTCCCCCTCACTTCGTATGGCAGTCCTTTGTCTGTGTGTCTATACCCTAATCTCCTGTTCATACGAGGTCATGTTGAATGAGGGTCCACTCTATAAAAAGCTCCATTTGTCTTAAAAAAATAAATAAAAATAAAAGGGGTCAAATTGATGTGGAGCAAGATTTACAAAACAAAATTCGATCAAATCTAACATAAAACACAAAATTAAAAATCCAAACCAATTGGTTCCATGTATATACATGAAACTTCAGAACATCATAGTTAGAATAAAAATTCTAACAGTTTCCAGAGAAATTAAATTATGAAACCAGGACAAATGATTACAACAAATAATTAACTTAGATAATGTGTTTGGTAGGAGGCTGCCTCAACAAATCCTATCCAGTAGAACACATTTGTAAATCACCATGAATGGGCTCTTGTTGCATGTATGCCTCCTTGTCTCTGCTCTGTGCTGTGTGGTTCCACCATTCCAGCAAACTGTCACTTTCAGTTCATTCTTAAGCTTCAGTTTACCTGCTCTTCTAACCTTTGACTCAGTGCCCTATTTTCTGTCTTCTCTCCTTCCAAACAGATCCTTCATGAAAAGATGTACTGTTCACTAATACAACATTCCTGGATTGGCCTCATGAACTGTGCCTATGGCAACTCCTGCAGGCATAGCAGGGCATCCCTGAAAATGACCTAGTCCCTGCCTGCAGCCTTCTAGCAGTCTGCTGTCAAGATATTTATGTCCTGAAAAGAGAGAGACTTTAAAACTCTCAAATTTGGGTTTATTTAGTCACCTTATATTTTAGACTTTAAATATTGTCTGTAGCTCTTTAACAATTGTATTGTGTGAACACATTTTTTAAACTTTTGTATTTGAACACATTTTTTTTAAAATATACTAATATACTTTTCTAGCATAAATTACACAAGTACAGATAAGGCAAAAATCTATCCTTGGCTACCATCCTTAATCTTGGTTCCTTTACAAATCCCCAGAGTTACTAATCATCTCTGTTTTGGCTATATCATTCCAGACTTTTATTTCCTATAAAACTATTCACATATATTTGTAAAATATATATATATTATTTTTGATGTGTTCTAAAAATATAAAATAGTATCTTACTATATATTTTGTCCAGCAATTTGCTTATTCATTCCAATACCTTTCCCTGTTAATGTGTATATCTTTATCATTTTAATAAAACTATTATATATCATCCTGTACTACAGATATTTCTAGAGACATCATCCTATTCATGAACATTTAAGTTGTTTGAAAATGTTTGGTTTTATAAACAATTCTATAATGCACATCTGTGAAAACTGTGATGCTTGATATTCTAGGGTAGATGAGCAGTAGCTATATCGGATCAGAGAACTTGATGTTTGAAATTTTAATAGATACTACTAAATTCTTCTATGGGATAAATGTATATGGGGGGACAAAAAGGAATTATTTTTTGGATGGTGGTTCCTTGTATTATAATTCCCCTCCCACGCCAGGTAAATATTCTAGGAACCCATTGGCATCATCAGTGTACCGGCTAGTGTTGTGAGAATCTGGGCTCAGCTTCAGTTAATTTTTTTTGGAGATTCTTTCAATGTGTTTACCTATTTCTTGATGGTGATTTACATGAAAAACCTGCCACGCTGTGCTGAGTGTTCAGCAGTTTTTGATCCAAAATGTCATGACAACCGTGCCCCACCCTCACTATTTACCTGATCTCCTCAGTGACTTGTTTTTCAGATGAAAAAAGTCCTCAAAGGGAAACGTTTTGCCAATGTGAAAGAGGTGAAACAAAAAACAGCAGAAGCACAAAAAGGTATCAAAACTGTTGAGCTCAAAAACTGTTTTCAGCATGGAAAAAGCATCTTAATAAGTGTACTGCATCAAACAGAGAGTACTTTGAAAATGACTGAAGTTTAAACATGTAAGAATAAATACACATTTTTTAAAATAAATAAATTCTGGGTTTGTTTGTTTGGTCCCGCCTTATAGATTAAATTTCTCACAAGTTGTGAAAGATAATTCTGTTTACTCAAACCACATACACACTGGTATTATCAACCTTTTTAATGTATGCCAATTCATTGGGTGAACAATGAAATCTCATTTTAATCTCCATTTACTGCTTTATCACATTTTTCTTTTGTATCCTTACACTTCTTCATAGGACTGAGCCTAAAATCACTAAAGTATGTAATTTTACATCAATAAGGGCCCTGAAATCTGAAAGCTATCAATTGTTTCTACATATTCAGAAGTAAGTTATGTTTTGCTACAAAACGTTGAATAAAAAAATCTCTCACCTACAACTAAATAACGGAGTGCATTCTTACCAAAATTAAAAAAGAGACATCTTGTAAATCCCTAAAAATAGTTTGAATCATACAGCCAAATTTAAGCAAAATAAAGGCAAATTCAGATATTCATGTTTCAAAAGCAGTTGGCCACATTTGTTCAGGGTCTGTTTCATAACCAACTGCAGTCTAGATCACATCTGCATTATATTTGTTTTACATCTTCTGTTTGTTTCTTATGTTTTTCCCTCTGTTTTTTGTATCTTTCCTTCAAGTTTGTTGTGTGAACATTTTATAAACTCCTATCTTGATTTATTTATCACATTTTTAAATATATTGCTTTGTATGGTTTTCTTGTCTTCTGTAGTTTTCTGGGTATTACAATAGGCAAATATGAGTTATCGCTATCCACTGGTATCACCATTTAACCACTTCAAGTGAAGTACTGAAAACTTACTTCCTCTAGGTCCCTTTTTGTTTCCCAATTTTAAAAATATAATCTTTTTAAGTATTCCCTCTCCATACATTGAATGATACCACAGATGTTATTATAATTTTTATTTCTACCATCAAATATGAATTAAGAGACTCATTAAGGGAAGACAACTCTATTACATTTACCCTTGATTTTACCACTCCACTAGTCTCCTGCTTTCTGAAGTTCTATGCCTCCTTCTACTACCATATCCTTTCTGTTTGGAGAGTTTTCTTTAAACATTCCTTAAAGGTGTATCTCTTTGCAACAGACTCTTAGTTTTCCTTCATCTGAAAATGTCTTTATTTCCTATTCATTGCTGACAGATAGTTTTTCCAGATACAGAATTCATGTCTGACAGTTCTTTTCTTTCAGCACATGAAAAATGTTATATTAATTCCTTTTAGCCTCCATGGAAAACTTTGGTTTCAGATGAGAAACCTGCTCATTTGATTTGTTATCTCCTTTGTTGTTTTTAGGTTTTTATTTTTATCTATTATTTATTTATTTATTTATTTATTTATTTATTTGTGTCTTCACTTTGCAGCAGTTCAAGAATGATGTGTCTTAGAGTGGATTCCTTTGCCTGTATCCTATTTGTGTTTGCTTAGCTATTGGATCTCTAGGTTTATTTATCTCACCAAATTCAGGAAGTATCAGCTGTTATTTCTTTAAATATCTTTTCGGTACCCAATGTTTTGCCCTCTCTTTCTAAAATGCCAATCACATGAATGTTAGCTTTTTCATAGTGTACTAGTTTTCCTGAGGCTCTTTGAGGAATGGTGGCTATTGTACAGGGTGGTAGGAAGATGTGTGTTTCTATTTTCTCTTTGTTTTCCAGATTAAGTAAAGTTAATTTTTCTATCCTCAGATTTCTTGATTCTATCTTCTTTTTTTTTTTTTTTTGAGTGGGAGTCTCACTCCGTCGCCCAGACTGGAGTGCAGTGGCCGCTCCGGGCCAACGCAACCTCGACCTGCTGGGCTCCGGCGATCCTTCCGCCTCAAACTTCCAAGTACCTGGAACTACAGGCGCGCGCTACCACACCTGGCTAATTTTTTGATTTATTGTAGAGATGAGGTCTCGCTTGCCTAGGCGGGTGTCGAACCCACGGGCTTAGGCAATACACTCACCTCAGTCTCCCAAAGCGCGGGATTACAGCCTGAGCCGGATTCTGTCTTCTTTTAATATCACTTTACCACTGAGCCTATTCAGTGAATTTTCTATTTTGGTTAGAGTATTTTTTAGTTTTTAAATTCCCATTTGGTTCTTTTTTATAATCCTATTTATTTTGTTGATGTTTTCTTTTTTTCATTTGTCTCAGGATTTTTTAATTAGGTGTTGAAACTGTTTTATGATGAGTGCATTAAAGTGTTAGATATTTGCAACATGAATCATCTCCGTATTGACATTAGCTGATAATCTTTTCTCATTTAAGCTCTGCTTTTCTTGGTGGTATGAGTTGCTTTTTTGTTGTATCTTGGACATTTTAAATACCACTTTAGCTGACTAGATTCTATTTAAATATTTCATTTTAGTAAAAAGTTTCTGTTTAGGTTTAGCATGTAGGTAATGGCTTACTTTTCTGGGTGATATCCCCATAAGAATTATTTTTTTCATTGCTTGCCGTGCTAATCTGATCTGCTTTGTTCTTGCTTTATTTGAATTCCCACTAAATCTTTGGTGTCACCTTGGGAATGGAGGGTGCTTCCATGGATTATTGTGTGGGAGATGATTGGATACATTCCTTCTGGCTTATTACCCAGCTACCCAGTACTAGTTTGTGTCCTGTTCTGTGTCTGTTGGTGCCCCCAAGACTGGGAAGCTAGGCTTCTTTTTTCCAGAGACAGCAAACTTTTCTTGTTTATTTCTCCCCCCAATCCCAGACCATGCCTGTTGGCAGTGCCAGATTACAGCCCTTTCTGGTGCTCAGTCTAATATATATTATATATAAAGGAAAAAAGTTCAGAAAATTCACTGGTATTTTTCAAGTCTTGAGGATCCTCTCTAGTCCAACTTATTCTTTGCACATTTTCAAAGTCTTTTTACAGTTGTCTTTTAAATTATTTCCAGAACATTTAAATGTATTTAGAGAGGGAGAGCAGGGAAAATTGAGGCTATGTCATTTTGCCCCTAGAGTTACTTTTTACAAGTTGCAATACACTCTCATGTCTCTCCTATCACTAGTTTCTTACTAAAGCCCTGCAGACTTGCTCTCAAGAAGGCGTAACTCTTCTCCACAAAGTAAAATTCAAAAGGTTTAGATCTAATATAAAAAGTACCTCATTCCTGGTAGCAGAAAGTAAAAAAAAAAAAAAAAAGAAAAGGAAAGAAAGAAAAGAAAAACAGCTTTTACTGTAAAACAAAACAGTACACAACTTACAGCTTAAAAAAATAATCTATTCAGCTTACGATTCTATGAGTGAATTGAAACATTCTGATATCTGCTGGACCTGCTAATTTTTCTGTGAAAACTCTTTAGATATGGAAGGTTTAGTATGGCTCCACTTATGTGTCTTGCAGGTGTTGACTGTTGTTGGTGTGATAAAGAGATGAGACCACATAACTTCTTCCAGCAGGCTAGCTCAGGCTCCTTTACATGTAATTGAAGAATTCCAAGCAGAGGAAAAGAAGGTAAGTCCTGATTCAAATCACTTTGCAAATCTCTGTTTACTATTGTCCCATTGGTCAAAGAAAGTAATGGGACAAGTTCAGAGACAGTAGGGGAGTGACTCCTAAGGGGTGTGGATGTGGAGAAGGGAGGAATTGGTGAGCATTGAACAATCTACCATGAACACGATCAAGTTCTGACTTATAAACAATCACAAATTAGCTCATATTTGCATTAAATCTTATAATTTATCCAATCATCGTGTCTATTATCTCATAAGTATCTCATATATGCTTTGTGAGAAGACATAACTGTTCTCCCTAATATAAAATTCAATGTGTTCATAGCTACTCCAAATATAACTATTAATAACTGATATTAACAATCCAGTAAATAAATAAATGAATGAATGTCTAGTGGTGTACATTGCATCAGGACATTTTCAAAGCTATATAATATGTTAGATAAAATGTAAAATTTGATGTTCTTTTCCTTTGTTATCTCTTCTAACCTATAATGAGTATCTGAAAGTTCTTTTATTCTATGGTTTATTGAAAAAGTCCATATCTATCTTCATTACATTTTCCATGGCTTTATAAATGATGAGTATATTCTTTTATACAGATGAAAATAATTCTTATTTGTAGTGTATTTTTATATACGTACTCTTAAATTTCTTCATCATATTTATTGCTTGATGCAAGAACATTATCACTTTCATTATGTCTTTCTCAAGAGATAGTTGTCAGAATAAAACCTTACAGGTATGGATTTACTGTAATTCAGTTAGAGGTTAGGAGAATGTTGTCTTTGATTATTATTTTTGTATTATTGCTATTATCTGTATTTTATTCTATTTAAAAACATCCTTCTTGATGTTTTCTGTCTTTTGAAATCATTGGCCCAATAACTTCAAATTTTGAAAATCACTTTAGCTCTTCTCCAGAATTAAAGTGGATAGCTCAGCATTATTTCATAAAATCTATTTAGATTTCCCCTTAACTGTAACATTTAACGGCTGCAGTAGCAGAGGCTTATATTTTGTCTCTGAGTTTCCTTATAGTCTTGTGAAATCTTTCCACAACTTATCCTCATCTGCTCATCACTACCCAGAAGAGCTTAGTGTTGTCGGCAAATTTGCATATTTCATTTTACACACCCTCTTTTAGATCAATTATTATGTGAGAAGCTAAATTACTTTATGAAAATATGAAACAAATCTAGACACAATACTTATGCCCAGGTACCCTACTGCAAACAATTAACAATAAAGTTGATAAACTATCCATTCTCCTTCTTTCACTGACGTACATTTCCATGAAAATCTGAGCCCTCTAACAGTCAGTTCTGCAGTGGAGGGAAATAGTGTTTAGTAAAGTTACAAGGACACTTAATATGTTACCAAAGGTTCACAAAACTCAATATCTGACAGCTATCCCTTTGTTTCTTATTTATTCATTTACTTATCCTGTTGGAGGACTCTGGTAAGGAAAGATTTATGCTATTTATCCTTAGAGTAACAATACGGCGTGCTCCTCAGCCCCCCTCCTGTATATAAGTTATGCTTCCTTAAGTGTGCAATGAACCACTGAATATTATATATTGCAGCAATTGGCTAGGTATGCAAGTAAGAGTTACTGGTCTGAAATTCTAAGGCTTTCCACTGTGTATTTTTATGGATGGTGTCAAAACAAAGGCAAACTCAAAATAAATAACTCCACCACTCACATTTATAATGTTAGGGCTCAGGACAGGGAACACCAGGAACAAATAACACCAGTACATTCTAATATACTCTTTCTTAGTCATCAGTGTTAGTGACAGAACCAGTGTCAGATTAGCCACATCTCATTGGCTATTTGACACATAAAATACAAAAAAATTTTTCTTAGGATGAATACCCTAGTTCTCTAGAATCCTTGTTTATGCCATCGGTTTTCTCCTGGGGGAAATTTTGCCCTCTTCAGGACATTTGGGCAACATCTGGAGTTATTTTTAGGTTTTCCAGCTTAAAAGTAGTGGTACTATTGTCATCTAATGTACAAGGGCCAGTGATGCTGCCAAAAGATCCAACATTGCACAAGAATTTATCTAGCCCAAAATTTCAATAGTGCAAAGATTGAGAAACACTGATTTATGCCATCTTCTTTTACCTATATTACATATTTGGCTGGCAAGGTCTGTGCAGTGTTGCCAAGTATTCACTGTAATCATGAACATTAACATTTGTTTTACTAATCTCTTGCATAATTAGTACATTAGTAATATATATTTACATATATGATTTAATTTTTATCTTAAATTTAATGTTGTTATTGTTACTTTTATAGCATCATCTTATCGTGCATTATCTTCAGACAACTTCCAAAAGTTCTTTTAGTTTTACACTGACTCCTAGATTCCATTATAGTTAAAATCCTTATCATATATAAAAGCATTGCAACACTTGTTATTAGTGGTATGGATATCTACATTCTGAATAAATCTGATTCTGAAGATATCCCTATGAACTCAAAATGTCTTTGTCTCCTTGTGTTTTATAGTGGGCATCACACTTGGAATCCACAGTCCGTAGCTTCTTCAGCTGCATAAATATAGCATAGAGATAGATCTAACCAGAATATCAGCAATTCAAAATGAATAATTATTTCCAAGAAAACCTGACTAAAGGAAAAATAATTGAGAAGTAGAAATGATCAGATGTCTCTTAGGTCCACTGCTTTAATTCATTTAGACCAAATTTAATTTCTTTCAAGCAAAGGCATATGGGGAAATGCTAATTTGCTTGGGTGCTTTATCAGTAATGTTCATTAAGACTCTTATAGTTCATTGCAATGTCAAAAGAAACTCCTTTTTTTTCTTTTACAAGCTGATATATATTAATGAAAAACTTACTGACCCTGTTTTTTCTGTGTGTGACCCATACAAGAATCACTAGGATAAAATCAGCAATTTCACAGTCCTTGTTCTCTGTCAAACAACTACACCCTGACAGATCCTTCAAGTTTGATTCATTAGGCAAGTTTTTCATATGTAAGGCTAATATGCTATGACTTTTAGCTCTGAGTAAATTTAATCATCGTACCATTTCCGTGTGCTTATTCACTTTATTTCACTTCACAGGAGGCATATGTGCTTTAAAATATAGTGCCATATGTGTGCAGAATGAGAATTTTAGAGCTGAAAGGAACTCTTGAGATCATTTGCTCTCAATCTTGTCATTGTACAGAGTAGAAACTGAGGCATAAGATAAATGCCAGACTGCAAATTAATGAATCAGACTAAATTTGTACGATCCTAGCTCACAGTTGAATGCTCTTTGTGCTATCGTTTAGCTTCCATTATATAACTTCAAAGTTAAATTCAGGCTTGATTTTATAATATGAGTATTCTTTTCTTACCACAAGCTTTCAAATAATAATTTTGCTCTACGAATTACAGTTGGTAAATAAATATTCTCACTAGTAAATAAGAATTAAATGAAAAAATTCTTTTAAAAATAATAGATTATTTTATATAAATAATTTTTATTGTCAAAATTCCCTTAGGAATAATTGCAATATTATATTTTTGAACTTGTCTTTTGTCTCCTATCCTGCATATTAAAAATGCAATGACCATATTGTGGAGATATCCTTATTCTACTATTTAGTATTTTATTCCCAGTGAGCAAGTCACTGAGCCTCAGTTTCTTTGCTTTGAAATAAATGAACAACATTTGATTATCTATGTACCTTATAGATAGTGTTAATACAATAAAATCACCTTTATAACCTACAAACATGGGAGTTATTTAAGTTAATAGTATCATTATTGTTAAAATATTTTTGTTCAGATACCAAAACAAATATCTTCAGGACTCTTCTACTATATTTATTTTCTTATGTGCTACTTATGCTATTTGAATACATAACACTGATACATCCTAATTGATTTACTTATAAATACATTTTAAAAGGTAACTACTGATTAAATCGCATTCCAGTTATTTTTAATAGGTATTATTTTTAAGAGGAGTTTTAAGTTTACAACAAGATTAAATGGGAAGTATAGGGTGTTCCCGTGTAACCCTTGTCCCAACACATACACAGCCTCTTCCACTGTTAACATCCCCACCAAAGTGATTCATTTGTTACAATGGATGAACTCACATTAACACATCATTATCACTTAAAGTTCATAGTTTACATTAGTTTTTCACTCTTGATGTTGTAAACTCTACAAATCTTGACAAAGGTGTGGGTTTTGACATACACCTACTATTATAGTTTCGTACAATATAATTTCACTTCATTAAAAAACTCTGTGTTCTGCCTGTTCATCCCTGTTTCCCTCTAATCCCTGGCAACTACAGATCTTTTACTGTCACCATTGTTTTACCTTTTCCAGAATGTCATATAGTTTGAGTTATGTATACAGCCTTTTCTGTTATCTTTTTTTTTTTTCCCTGCAGAGATGAGGTCTTACTATGTTGCATAGGCTAGTCTCGAACTCCTGGGATCAAGTAATCCTCCTGTCTCAGCCTCCCAAAGTGCTGGGATTACAGGCTTGAGTCACAGTACCTAGTCAGTATTATTATTTCACATTAACTTCTATCATTTAACTGTATGTATTCAAAGTCTGTCCGTGTCTTTTCATGACTTGATCGTTTATTTTATTTTATTTTTTTTAGCGATGAATGATATTCCACTGTCTGGATATACCAGGTTTATTTTTCCACTCATTTGCTGGACATTTTTTTTGCTTACAAGTTTTGGTATTTATGAATGCAGCTGCTATAAACTTTCATATGTAAGTTTGTGTGTGAACACAAGTTTACAACTCATTTGAATAAATACCAAAGAGTGTTATCATGAGATTTTATGGTAATAGTATGTTTACTTCTGTAAGAATCTTTCAAATTATCTTCAAACTGGCAGTACCATTTTGCATTCCCGCCAGTAGTGAATGAGAATTGTTGTTGCTCCGCATCTTTGCCAGCATTCAGTGTTGTAGGTGTTTTGGATTTGGGCCATTCTAAGGGGTGTCTGGTATTGTCCCATGTTTTTTGCAACTTTCTAATGACATATGATGTTGAGTTTCTTTTCATATGTTTCTTTGCCATCTGTATATTTCTTTAGTGAGATGTCTGCTAAGGTCTTTTGCCTATTTTTAAATTAGAAGTGACTTCCTCCATTTGGGCTGCTATAACAAAAATATCATAGACTACATGGCTTTTAAACAACAGAAATTTATTTCTCACAGTTCTGGAGGTTAGGAAGTCCAAGAATAAGAATATAGCAGATTTGGTTTCTGGTGAGGGCCCACTTACTGGTCCACAACTTTTTGCTTTGTCTTTATAAAGTAGAAGAGACTAGCTAGCTCTGTACGATGTTTTTTTGTTTTTGTTTTTGTTTTTTTTTTTTAGGGTACCAATCCCAATCATGTAGACTTTGCTGACCTAATTGCTTTCCAAAGACCTTATCATTATATTAGTGGTTTGTTTTTCAGCATATAAATCTGGGGAGAGGGGGCACAAACATTCAAACCACAGCAGGATTTTTCATTTTCATATCCTTAATGTCTACTCACTAAATATAAGTACCACTCCCACCTGGTTGTGACAACAGAAGATGTCTTCAGAAATGACCAAATGACCACTGGTATGGAAATTAGTCTCATGTTGAGAGTCTATTACTTAAAATAAGTTCCATGGTAAATTTTTACAACATTCCATTGCCTGCATCATAAACTTTCTTGGTTTTTCTCACTTTACCACACATGATAAATCCAATCTGTCATGTACTCCAACCTGCACCTGTACAACTGAACATAATTCTAGAAAATCACAGAATCATCTTAAATCTTTCACTTTAAATTCATGAACATTAACCTTAAGTGCATCTTCAAGAATAAATGCCAATTATAGCATATATCTTGACTCCATTCACTCTTAGTCCCTTTTGTATCAAAATTTCGACCACCCTCTCTTTTACTCTTATTTTATTTTATTTAAGTGTGGGGTACAAGTAAGGATATACACCATAACTAAGTTGCATGCAGGTTAAGTTTGGGCTTCCAGCTAGCCCCCTCTCCCCCTTATAGTGGACCAGGTACACAGTGTGTTACCATGGGCACACTTTCCTCCCTCCCCTAGCATTGTCCAGCATTTGCTGATGCCACCCTTGTACTCTTTTGACCAGTGATCTGGGCCTTGTTACGAGTGAGAATACACAGTCTTCAGTTCTTTGTTTCTGTGATAGTTCACTTAGTTATGATGTTCTCCAGTTACATTCTGTTACTGTGAAGTCCATGATTTTGTAGTTCTTTATGGTTGCATAATATTCCATCACGTACATGTACCACATTTTCTTTATCCAGTTCACTTTCAACGCACATATGGATTGGTGTCCTGCTATTGTGGATAGTGATGCAATAAACATTTGTGTGCAGGTGTCTTTTTGGTAGAACGATTTATGTCCCTGTGGGTATATTTCCAGAAGAGGGATTGCTAGATCATAAGGAAGCTCAATTTTTAGTTCTTTGAGAAATTACCACACTGCTTTCCATAAAGGTTGAACTATTAGGTTTGTGCAAAAGTAATTTCAGTTTTTGCATCGTTGACATTTGCTGTTCGATATTGGAATACATTCTTAAATAAATGTGGCCATGTTATACATCATTTTAATGTACACTTCTTGCCTTATGTTTTATTTTTGCTGATGACTTATTACTTGCTGTTTATTTTATATTTATTTTAGACTATGGAAATGATGTTAGTCAAAAGCAAATTCAAGCGATTTTCTTATTTGGTTGTAAAGCAGCAAAAACAACTGGAAACACCAGCAATGCCTTTGGCCCAGGAACTGCTAATGGAAGTACAATGCAGTGGTGGTTCAATAGGTTTTGCAAAGGAGAAAAGAGCCTTGAAGATGAGGAACATAGTGACTGGTCATTGGAAGTTGACAATGACCAACTGAGAGCAATCATTGAAGTGGATCCTTTTACAACTACATGAGAAGCTGCCAAAGAACTCAACATCAACCATTCTATGGTCTTTCAACATTTGGAGTAAATTAGAAAGGTGAAAAAGCTTGGTAAGTGGGTGCCTCGTAAGCTGACTGAAAATTTTAAAAATCGTCATTTTGAAGTGTCGTCTTCTCTTATTCTATGCAACAACGAAAACCATTTCTCCATCAAACTATGATGTGCAATGAAAAGTGGGTTGTATATGACAACTGGTGACTACCAGCTCAGTGGTTGGACAGAGAGGAAGCTCCAAAGCACTTCCCAAAGCCAAACTTGCATGCCAAAAATGATTAGATGCAAATTGATTAGATGCATCAAAACATGAAATACCTGCAACTGGCATTGGTCAACAGAAAGGGGCCAATTCCTCTCCAAGACAAGTGCCCAACCACAAATCTGTATAACCAACCCTTCAAAAGTTGAATTAATTGGGCGACAAAGTTTTGCCTCATCTGCCATATTCATCTGACCACTCACCAACTATCACTTCTTCAAGCATCTCGACAACTTTATGCAGGGACAATGCTTCCACAACCAGCAGGATACAGCAGATTCTTTCTAAGATTTCATTGAATCCCGAAGCATGGATTTTTATGCTACAGGAATAAACAAACTTATATCTCATTGGTAAAAAATGTGCTGATTGTAATGGTTCCTATTTTGATTAATAAAGATGTGTTTGAGCCTAGTTATAATGATTTAAAATTCACAGTCCAAAATCGCAATTACTTTTGCACCAACCTAATAGCTTACATTCCCACCAACATTGTAGAAGTGTTTCCTTTTCTGCACAGCCATACCAGCACCTGTTGATTTTTAACTTTTTAATTGCCATCCTTACCGATGTTAGATGGTATCACATTGTAGCTTGGCTTTCATTTCTCTGATGATTCGTGAGGCTGAGCATTTTTTCATGTGTTTGTTGGCTTCTTGTATGTCTTCCTTTGAGAAGTGTCTGTTCGTGTCCTTTGCTCACTTTTAATGGGGTTGTTTGTCCACTTCTTTTGCTTTCAATTTGTTTAAGTTTCTTGTAGATCCTGAATATCACACTTTTGTTAGCTGCAGAGCTCACAAATACTTTTCCCATTCTGTAGGTTGTCTCTTTAGTTTCTTGATTTCTTTTTTTTTTTTTTTTGCTGTGCAAAAACTTCTCAGGTTGATAAGATCTCACCTGCTAATCTTAGCTTTTGTTGCATTTACTTTTGCGGACTTGGCCATTAATTCATTGCCGACTCCTACATCCAGGAGGGTGTTCCCTATGTTTTCTTCTTATAGTTTGATGTTTCACATTTAAGTCCTTGTTCCATTTTGAGTTGATTTCTGTATATGGTGATAGGTAGGGGTCTAGTTTCATTCTTCTGCATGTAACAAGCCAGTCTTCCTAGCACCATTTGCTAAATAAGACTTGGTAAAGTCTCAGGATACAAAATCGACATTCAAAGGACAGCTGCATTTCTGTACATCATCTACAAGCAGTCTGAGAACCTAATAGAAAACACAGTTCCATTCACAACAGTCACCAAAAAAAAATGAAATACCTTGTCATCCACCTAATCAAAGTAGTGAAAGACCTCTCTGTTACTCTTTATCACCTCCTCCACCATCTTCAACCTCCTTCTCATTATGTTGCTCCCTTTAAGACTGAGAAAATTGAAAACATCAGAGGGAGTATCCACAAGTCTCCACTATCACATCTATATCTTTCCCAACATTGGTGCCTATATGTCATATCTTCTCTCCTATTATAATGAATGAGCTGTCCCTGCTCTTAACCAAGGCTAATCCCCCTACTTGGCAGTAGTTTCTAAGTACTCTTGCTTACTCAAGATATTTTGGCAGTAAATATGTCCCACTTCAAATTTTCTTCTTTACTTGAGGACACAGATGTGCTTTTATTTCCATAAACTTAAAAATAAGGCTTATTTTAAAGAAGCAAATGTAGAAAGAGAACATTTGATCTTCCTTTACCCGCCTTGGCTGTTTCATATCTATATTTCTCTTTTTTAAGGAATCACTTGTAAAAAAAAAGAAAAGAAAAGAAAAACTTGCTTTCCTTTCTGCCTATCCATTTCCTCTTGAACTTATTGCAGTTGATCTTTGTTCCAATCAGCTATTTAATCAAAATGTTTCTTGTCCTGTTCACCAATGAGTGTCATTAATATAAATCCCATGGAAAGTTTCCATTTTAGTCTAGAATTTTTCACACGTCATCACTTGTCCTTTATGTAAAACATCCTTCACTTCCTTCTAGGACTCCATACTCTCCTAGTTTTCTTTCTAATTCTTTTATTGATTGTAGTCTGCCTTCATTGCTTATTCTTCCTCTTCTCAACAGAAAAATTGAAGTCTCAATACTAAATAAGTCACCTCTGCAGTAAGCAATCCAATCACGTAGTTAAATAACCAACTCTACATAAACTGAAAACTCCGGATGTTTATCTTAATTCTCGACCCTTTCCCTTGAACTTCAGACTCATATATCCAACTTCGTACTTTGTCTCTCAACTTAGATATCTAATAAACAACTCAAATTTAACATGTCCTAAAGTTGAACTTGTGATTGCCCTCTCCATGGCCTGTGCCACCCATTGCCTTCCTCATTTACACAGAGATTTACTCCAACATCTCGGTTTCTGAAATATAATATCTTGGAGTCATACTTGACTACTTATTTTCCTTGCTGTTTCACATCCGAATGAATACCAAATCACACAGGCCATATATTCAGACCTGTACCCAAATCAAACACTCTTACCACTTCTACCACTGTCACTGCTTGATGCCACCATGGTTTCTTGCTTAGATTATGACAAGAATCTCCTAAGTGGAGCCCCCGTTTCTACCCTATTATCTTATCCTGCCAGACTGATATTAAAAACTAAGTCAGAGAACCCACTCCCAGATCAAAATACTCCAATGGCATTTATCTTATACAGACTAAAAGCCAAAGTTCTTACCAATACCTATAAAGCCTTACATGATCTGACCCATCAAACTAACCATTTCCTTTCAGACCTCAACCTTGATTCCAGTCACACATGTCTTCTTTCTTTTCCTTGAAGACCTCAGGCACCCACACTCTCAACGGCATTTATGCTTGCTGTTCTTTCTCTCCGGTTATTCACATGGTATGTTCCTTCATCTCCTTTAGATATTTGCTCAAATGCTTTCCTCTCAGGAAGATTTTTCCAGGCCATTTTTAAAAAATTGAATTCCTTCAACTCATACTCCTTTCTCCAGTTTCCTGGCTTATTTTTGTTCCTTTTTAATACTTAATACCATTCAGTATATAATAAGATATATTTTACTTGCTTATTTTGTTTATCAACTCTCTATAATGTACCATTCATAATAATAGAAAATTGTATCCTTAAAAATATATATATATATGTATATCTTTACAGTATATATATAGTGAGAGAGTGTGTATATATACTTTAAATCCCTAGCACTTAGAACAGTGTCTGGCACACAGCAGCTACTAAATAAACAGGTTTAAATGAACTGCAAAATGAATACAGTGTATTTAGTTAAATGTTACGAAAGGAAAAATTTGAACTGATATTTTGGAAGTTGTTTGCAACTTTCCCTGAAGTCTACCGTTACCAGTTTAAAACCTGACTTCTTTTATGATACAGAGTTTCTTTTTTCTTTTTTTCTTTTTTTTTAGTTGGAGTCTCACTCTTGGTTCCAGGCTAGAGTGCAGTGGCACGCTCACAGCCACCGCAGCCTCAACCTGCTGGGTTTAGGCGATCCTTCGACCTCAGCCTTCCAAGTAGCTGGAACTACAGATGTACACCACCATGCCCTGCTAGTTTTTGTGGTTTATTGTAGAGACGAGGTCTCACCAAGTAACCCTGGCTTGTCTCGAACCCCCAGGCTCAGGCAATCCTCTCGCCTCAGCCTCCCAAGTGCTGGGATTACAGGCTGAGTACTGCACCCGGGGTTTCTATATCAGATACCATATTTCTGTTTCCTTTTAATTTCTACATGCCTAGAGCCAAATTATACAAAGTATTAGGGACTACTTCCTCACTGCTTCCATTTATTTTTCTCAGCAGATGTCAAAGAAAAGAAGTTATTAGCAAAAAATCTTTCTCACACTTCTCTTTCTGTTAAGGAAAGAAGGATCAGAAGGCAAATCTCCGTCCTAATTTCCAGGTTTGTGAAAGTCTAAGAATCTACACTTGAGATATGTCAGTGATAAGAATAAAACACATATGTTTTATTTCTGCTTATAAAAAAATTGAGTAGAGTCAGTGAAGATAAATTGCTTCTAAGTGCAAATGAGTTTTGGCAAAATTTAATTATGCAATTAACATTTTAAAATCTAATATTTATATTAAATTAGACTTTTTGATAAGGTTCTGCAGTCTTGTATATGTTAGCTAAATTCAGCATTAAAAAAAGTTGTAACTAAAATAATTTACATAAGATTGTTGTTAAAAAGGGTAATTGTGCTTCAACATGCTTAAATTAAATATTGGACTGTTTATAGATATATAAATGTCTCCTTTTATTTTGTTTCTTGCCCACATCATGAAAAACTTAGTTGTATAGAGACATAAAACATTATTTCCCTTAGCAGAGTTATTTTGGGTCAAATAAAGTCTCTATTTTTGTTTTTCTGTTGTTCAGCATTCAATACTTTGTTGACTTATTTCCAGGATAAAATTGCTTCATATGTTGAAGAGAAACTGCCTGAGACATGACATTCAATTCTAGGAACCATAATTTTAGAGGAATACTATCAAAATAGGATATATTCCTCAGTATAGCATATGATTAAGTGAGCACCTTCTATAGTAAGGCAGACCTAGTTGCACCTCCAATTTTTGCTGTGTGTGATCTTGGGTAAGTGATATTAACCTTTTAAGTCTCACAGAGCTAACATTTACAACATGGAAACAACAGGAGAACAAAATTCATCATGTTGTTGTAATAATTAAGAAAACATATGAAATGAATAAATAGCATAATTACTACATAATCTAGCACATTGCATAATAAATTTTACTTACTGTTGTTATTAATTTCTGAATAGAGAAAATATACAAAACCACACTAACCATGAAGTGATTAAAATAGCTGATACACTTAGAGATTCAGAGGAAACATAGAAGCTGTCTTTACACATTCCTTAGTACTTTGTAGAGGATGAATTAGACCTATTGTGTGTAGCTCTTGGAGGAATAATAAACAGTGTTGGATGATAATTAACTGGAAGGATTATTGGACTTAACATCTGGAATAGTGCAGTAGATAGAATAATGACTTCCCAAAGTTGTCCACACCCCAATTCCTTTCACCTGTGAATATGCTATATTACATGTCGAGGAAATCAGCAAATGGAATTAAAGTTGCTAATAAACTGAACTTAAGAGAGGGCAATTATCCTGAATTATCCAGAGGCATCCAGTGTAATCCTAAACATCCTTGTATGTGGAAGAGAAAAACAGAAGAATCAGTATGAGAGTTATGTGACATAAGATAAACATAAACAGACTTTGCAGACTCTAAACATGAAATGGGATCACGGACAAGGAAAGACAGAGGCCTGTAGAAGCTAGACAAGCAAAGAAAATAGATTTTCCTCCAAACTCTTCAGAAGGGAATGCAGCTCAACCACACCTTGATTTTAGTCCAGTGAGGCCCAGTGCAGACTTATGACTTCCAGAACTATAGAATAATAAATTTTCATTTTTTGAAACCTTTAAGTATGTGGTAATTTGTTATAGCAATCATTGTAAATAAATACAAACAACATATTAAAAGCATAAGCTATACAAAATAGAAGATAATTATTTCTCCTATACTGGAGGTTTAGAGAATGAATATCTATTTGGGGGGAAAGTGTTCCAAAAAAGGATTCACATGTGACATAAAGAGTTTGATTACATGAAGCTGAGATTTGCTTAGCATAAAGTATAGTAAGAAAATCCAGAATGATTAATTCTTTGCTATGTGGATTCAGCTGCTACTTTTTTCTTGGTAATTCAAATGAAGCTATCACTGATGATATGCAATGTACCATGGACACAAAAACTATTCAGCCTGAAGGTCACATACTCAGATTCACCCTTCACCTTTTAAGTGGAGTTGAGTGCATCACTCTTAAGATGGAGAACTAAATTTTAAAGGACAGGTTAAAATCTACCCCCATCCCCTAATTTTTGTTTGCACCATCTTTAATTTATAATCTGTCTCTCATTAAATTATACAAACTATTTTGATGCTAGTCTATATGACTCTGTCTCCATATGTTGCCTGAAGTAACTAAGACAGCAAGGGCCATTATATCATACCTTTCTGTTTTACTTTTCTTCAAAAAATGGATGTCACATCTGTTTCTTTTTTTAAATGTTAAAATTTGACTCAGTATATAAGCATCTAACCTATTTTCAACAACACTTTATATATTCCTTGAGACAAAGTAGATACATGAAATTAAAACTAAGTATATTTTATTGATAAATATAATTTTAGTTCATCACAGAAGTGAAAAAATACTGTGCATTAGAAGAGATCAAAAGTAGTATGAACATTTATTAAAGAGAAAAGGAAAAATAGAAAGAACTTTGAGTCTGCAAAAATATGTAAAAAGTAAGCAAAATTGATTTTTCTGTTTGTTGGTAATAGAAAAGAAAATAATAATATTTGGAAAATCAAAAATTGGATTATAGAGAAACAGTTCAGCATTTTTTATGCTGTTGAATAACAAGTAAACAGTATTAAATTAACACCTTTAATTTGCATACATCTGTCTATGGTCCAATATGCCATCAAAATTATACTCCTAGTTCCTATTATTTATGACATGGTAGTGGCAGAGGAACTGGCTTCTGGTGCACAGTGGGTTGGCTAGTCTGTTACAAAAGGAAGGCATTGACTGTTCTGGCTTCCCTGGGTTGCTTTCCTGGGCTGCTGCAGGACACAGTCTTTTATATGTCTCTTCTTTCCCAGAAGCAGGGCAATCTGGCAGCCCTTAAGCTCAACCTCATAATGTGTCACTTTCCCATGTATTTTTGGTTGAGTTATTCCACCTTTTCCAAAAATGCAACATGAAAGCAGTTTACTATGCCCTTCAAGACTACCCGTTCTTCCTGCTGCTGCTACTACTACGATTACTACTGGCAACTATTATTGATGGAGAAACTAAGAAGTCCAAAGAGTTTATGACATGCTTTATATATCTCATTTAATCTCTGTAAAACATGATTGCCACTTTCGTTTAGTAGATAAGGAAGTTGAGGCTGGAGAACTTAAATAGCATGTCCCTAATCACACATATTTAATAATGAATCCAGTAATTAACCTAGTATTGTGGGACTTCACAGCAAGTGTACTTTCGCTAAAAGTTACTCTTTCTGTGTCTATTAACCTTGTACCTTCTGGTAGCATATACTTTTTTTTCCCAATGAATCATTTCTACAGAAAAAAAAGATACTTCTAAAAAAGAAAAGGTTTAAAAGGGTTAATATAATCAGTGCTGTCACAATGTGTTGTATTCATTATTGAATGTACTCTAATATGTCCTTGTTTTATATTTCTTTCCTTTCATAGTCCTTGTGTAAAGGATATACATAGACAAACACTCTTATAACTGAAAGTCAACAAAAGTTTATTTTGTAGGCCAGATTTTATATTTAAATTAGTAGATCCATGGATATAGAGAATTATATGTTTAAGCAGAGAAAGCAATATAAGAGTCCTGAAAAGTGGAAGACATCGATGGAGAGTTTTTTGTTCAACTCTTTCCATTCTTTCCTTGTACGCTAACTCTAAATAATTTGTCCTTAAATGGAGAATCACTGAGACTATGTCCTCAATCTGGCCATACCTCCCAACTTCCTTGCCTTTCTTGCATTTAATTATCAAAGCCATCTCTCGGGGCCTCAACAGGACAATATATGGTAAATTGCTCCCAGTAATTTCTCTTTATGCTTTTTAATGCAATCTAGAGGTCTCCTTTCCTCATCTTGAGCATGTTTGATTTGATCACTTTCAAAGGAGTCTTATCTTTACTTTTTTTCCAGACATAATATAAAGGAGACGTAATTATCTATGTTCTTATCAAAGCTTTGCCATTGGTATTCTGTGTTATTAACAGTCTTCCAGTGGTTTGCCAGGGATAAGCTGACTGCTGTGTTGCATTATCCAATTGTTTATGGAGAGACATTACTGAAAGTCTAAATCTCTTGGCAAAGACAATTAGAATCCCCAGGATGACAGAGGTGGTAGGGACTACTGAACTAATAATGTCTCTATGTACTTCTTTCTCACCACATTCTAAGGCATATACCGCCCTTTTCCCTGCCCCACACATTCCTGCTTCCTGCTCAACAGGCTTTCAAATCAAAGAGATTTATACCACAAATTCCTCACATGTATGCAAAATTTGGTTATCTCTCTCTCTCTCTTTTTGTATTTCAATCTTGTTCATATTGCTTTTGCTCCCTTGTTAGCATATGGAACTGCCTGCATTCTATTTTGCAGAATTGAACACAGAGAGGACATGCTTATCAATATGACTGGCTGAAAAATCTTTGATTAAAAGTTATGTTTCTCATTACCATGAAAAATCAAAGTGACCATTTTTGGAAACAATTTCTTGCTCATTGCTTTCTGTGATCTTTCTTTAAAACAAAGCTGTAAATTGCCACATTTCACTGAGATGGCAGCACACGGAGCAATTTGTATTTATGCAAAAAGATCGCATTACTCATTTTTATTTCAAATTAGTTTCTAAGAGCTTCTACCTGAAAGAGTTCTAACATTGGTAATTATTTTAAGATGAGTTAGCTGG
This sequence comes from Tarsius wallacei, assembly GCA_963574415.1. Classification (NCBI taxonomy): domain Eukaryota; kingdom Metazoa; phylum Chordata; class Mammalia; order Primates; family Tarsiidae; genus Tarsius; species Tarsius wallacei. The sequence continues at coordinate 27,217 of CAUYQG010192423.1, forward strand.
CATTTGATAGAGCAAAACTTCTATGTTCTTGTGTTGACAGATAGCTATCAATGCTCTACATTTCCCCAAAGATAATGATCGGAACATGTGAGTCACAAAATCGATAACATGAATGATTATTTGCCAGTGAAATCAATGGGTGTAACTCCTATTATATGTGTCCATCATGAACGGAAAACATTATATTAATGAACATATGCTGGCAGAGTAGAATGAAGCTCTGAGTTCCTCTCAGTCGGTTTACCAGCAGGTCAGAGCTGGTTTCAGTCATACAGACAGTCTCAATCTAATGAAACACAGCTAGGAAAACTACAAAATATATTTCAAACATAGGTAGATCTCAGAGAGGAAAAAAGATTGCCATAAAGTCTATATAAAGCTTAGCAGCCTTTACTTCTGCTCCCTCCAAAATATTGTGACATGTTGACTGTATATGCTGTTATCTTTTGGTAACGATTGTTATTAAATGTCATTGGGTTTAATCCTCCAGCTGATGCTTGTTTTCTACTGTGATTTTACCAAGTACTAAAAAATACCTGCAGTGATGGGGAACTCACTATCTTTCCAGGTATCCCACAACAGAAAAAGAGAGCAGAACTGGACAAATGGTATAAAAGTTCCTTAGATAGAATAGTACCAAAAGTATGCCCCAAAAGTAACTTTGCAATGAAATCATTACACTTTAAGAAAGAAGGGATTTATTTATGAGCTTCATTTTAAAGTGCTGTTTATAAAAAAGTTTTTGACATTTTAAATCATATTTTATGAGCCATGGCCTTAGTGTTATAGAAAATTTTACCATATGCATCAGTTCCTTACTTGTAGAAGTAAAGCATAACTACACAGCTTTTAAAAGCAAAATTAGGGCTCATCATTGCAAAGCATCTGCTTGGTTGTTGTAAGGTGAGTGAAAGATACATTATGTTTATGAATGAGCAAAATGGCATTAAACTTTTCAGGATTAGGTTCAAGAGGGCAGGAGAAAACAAGGTAAAAAATGTCCTTTTCAAGTGTACTGTCATGATCTGGGTTGACCTACCATCATATTAGCCCTGATGTCATTGGCATCAAAAGCTATTTGACACATAATGAGGGCAGTTCGGATTGACCTATTGAGGATAGTAATGGAATATGAACCAGAGGCAACTCAGAGTGACAGCTTAACATAGCGAACCACCTACTTCTCAAATAGCCCCTATTGTTTTCTAGAGAGTCAGGGAATACTAATGACACAGAGAGTATGTAGTATTAGCTTTAGGAATCTCACTAGCATAAGTGTGAGTATTTCATAGCTCTAGTCACCAGAGTTATATTTGTATAAATCCAAAGGGGAGACATTCTCTCTACTTTTAGAGATATAAATATCTGCTTAATATAAGGGATGTCATTCTAGTTAATGAAAGCTGTTGAAAAGCAAAGTGGGCTATTTTATAATATGACTTTGTAGTCTCTAAACATGTTTTTAATAATAAAAAGGGATTGAGTGACCATTGTTGCTCAAGAGTTTGTATGATTCTTAAATAACTCCTAGTTGGACCTTCCAACTCTGGAACTTAGTTATTCATTCATATTCATTCATTCACTTAACAAAATTTGATTCTCTAATTATGAAGCAAGATGATACTCTTACTGTTTAAAATTATAACATTAATCTGAATAAACTAGATATTTTGAAAATATTAAAGGAAGTGGAAGTGAAATACATGTAAGCACCTGACTTATTTTGAAATCTACAAACTTTCATAACAGCCAATTAATTTATTCTATTGATCAGTAAAAAGTTAAATTTTTACTAATTATTGGGTATAATATAGAAAACATTGAATTGATTAACAGTATTTTACAAAAAATTTGTGGTTTTGTCATAGTCTATTCCCTCATTTTATTCAGGTCTCTATTTTCAAATAGTATCTTATCAGAAAGGCCTTCTTTTGTCTCCTTATGAAAAATGGGACAACCTCACCGCATTACTCTCTCTGCTTTTATCCTACTTTATTTATATTGATAAAATGTATCACCTCATGATACTGTTGTTTATTTTCTGTCTCTATCTACAAGACAATTCCATGAGAATTCCATGAGAATAGGGATTTTGACTGTTTTGCTCTCTCCTATCTTCCTCATAAATACTTTTTAGATGATTGAATAAATGAATGGATGAATGAAAAATTGAATGAAATTGAATAAATTGATAAATGATTTTGCATACTATGAATGAATTTTCATTACAAGCAGATACTACTTTAATATAAATAATGTAGTCAGTATAAAATAATTTTCAGTTTATATTTTATGCTAATTTACACTAAAAAATCTAAAAGTTAATACTTTTCTTAAATTTTAAAAATTAAAAAAAAATTTATTACCCCTCTCCATTAGAATTTCATCTTCTGTCATTACTTGAAGAAAGGTCAATAAAGCTCACTTAAAAAAACATAAGACTGAGTGATCTATCACAGAAATAAAGAACTGAGTATCACATGTTCTCACTCATAAACAAACCCTGAACAATTATCGTGATACTAGAAGAAAAAGATTGGCAGTAGTGGGAAACTGCTGGGGGGCAGGGGCAGGATGGGCAATAGTGGGAATTGGCCAATCTGCTGTGGGAGGGGGCCACACCTCATCAACAAGGGTACCTGCATAATGAACATTTGTATATCTAACCCTGAATTGTACCAAACATCATTAAAATAAAAAAAATTAAAAAGAAAAAATATAAAACAATTGTGGCTAAAGTAATGTACATCTTAGTCAAGTTTAAAATTTCTCTTCAATATGAAATTTAATGAGAAAGACAACTTGTAAGCAATTTCTTCAATATTTGAGTCTCAAGGGCATTCCATTTTCCTGTATGAATTCGTGTTGCATGGTTACTGGAGAGGATAGAGATGCTGAAGAAACAGCATTGGTCTGATACTTTGCCATGCATTAGGGTTCCTGAAATACATCAAAAAGGCATGTGCCTGTTGACATTTTTAAGTAGCTGTGATCTATGTAATGTTTTCCTAACTGTTGGTCCACCATGGTTTGTAAATCAATCTGAATATTTAATAGTGAATACTAACTTTCAAATATATGTGTGGTTTTTCATATAGATGGCAAACATTTCTGCTAGTTATGATCTATCAAGTTATTCATTTAGGTACTACGTTATGAAAACAAAAAGTAGCCAAAGGAGCTTCTGATTATCAGTTTAGATCAGTTCAGCAATGCAGCTTACTCAAAAAATGACAAACTCTGTATCATTGTGAATATAGAAAAATCAATTTGAGTATGCACAGCAGCAAATTGCATATATACAGGAATGGATATCTGAACATTTTTGAAGGGATTTTGTGATTGCATGCTAGACAACTAAATACAAATCATTAAGTTCAAAAATATTTTATCTGATTTTTTAAAATACCAGTGTAGTTCAACTTTTTGCCCCAAACCAGGAAAATAATATTTTTAAAATTAATTTTTACTTTGAAAATAAGTATTTGCAAGTACAAGAAATATTCAGGTAGTTTGTTTTATGAAAGAAGGGGAAGTGTGGTACAGTAGAAATAGCACTGGATCATGGGATCTTGGATTAAAATAACGTCCCTCCCAATATTTATCTGTGTTAACCTGAACCAATCATTGTTAATGGAACTTACTAGATTATTCCTAGTTCTGAAATGCTATGTAAATATCAATTCATGCTATTGATTATTATTCTTAGAAAAATATGAGCATAGAATTTATGTTCCCAAAGTCTCTAAGAATTCACTAGAATGACACACAAAATTAGAAGAGTCAGCATTAATAAAATAGCAGAAAGTCTGATCAATATGTTCAGATAATGTTAGAGCTTCAAGAATCCTGGAAATAATTTTTTATATTTTCATATTTGGTATGAGGAAACTGAGTTCCAAGAGGTTACGTGGCATACATTCCTATAGCTACGTAGTAAGATAACATTAACCAGCAGATTTTTAAAAAACCCTAGTCTTCAACTAACATTCCAATAGTCTTTAGTCTTTTCTCTATTCTGCTCTTTTCTTCTCTCCTTCCCGCCCCTCCCTATTTTTAATTTATTTTCTAGCTGATATTTAGGCAATTGGTGCTTCTATTATTATTAAATAAATACACACTCTCCATATTAAATTTAGAAAATCCAGAGAATTATGTAGAAATTTCCATTATATTATGATTCAGGCAGATTCAATTATTTTCTATAAGAGATCTGTCTAATTATGAATAATTAAGACTATCTTTCATTAGTTGCAAAATAAAATTTCAGAAAGCAAAAAAAAAAAAAAAACTGCAAAGGAACATTACTGTGGTGAGAACATACAGTTCTTTCTCCCCAGCTATAGAAATATTTTAAGCAATAAAACATTTTGAGACTCTTTGGATATACAATTTTTAAAAGTTTTTTATTTTAAAGATGATACAATTCAAAGTCAAGTATACAAATGATCATTGTGCAGGTAAAGTTTGGGCCTCACCTTGATCCTCACTTCACCTGGCTTGAGATCAGATACTCTTATTGATGAAGTGTGTCTCAACTTCCCTGTTAGTTTCCCACTGCTGCCAATTCCTTTCTTAAAGTATTATAATAATTGTTCAGAGTCTATTTATGAGTGAGAACGTGTGGTACTCAGTTCTTTGTTTCTGTAACAGGTCACTGAGAATTGTAGACTCCAAATCCATCCAAGTTGCTGCAAAGTTCATAATTTTGTCCTTCTTTATGGCTGCATAACATTCAATCATGTATTTGTACCACATTTTTAAAATCCAGTCCACTTTTAATGTGCAGTATGGTTGGGTCCGTGTTTTTACTATTGTGAATAATGCTGCAATAAACATGTGTGCAGATATCTTTTTCATAGAGTGATTTGAGTTCCTCTGAGTATAATCCCAGAGAGGGGTTGCTAGGTTGTATGGAAGGCCGACTTTTAGATCTTTTAGGAATCGCCACACTATTTTCCACAGAGGTTGTATTAGTTTACACTCCCACCAACAGTGTAAAAGTGTTCCCTTTTCCCCTTGTCCTCTCCAGCATTTGTTGTTTTTTGAGTTATTGATGATGACCATCTTGACTAGAGTTAGGTAGTATCTCAGTGTGGTTTGAATTTGCATTTCTTTGATGGCTAGTGAGACTGAGCATTTTTTCATGTATCTGTTGGCTCTCACATGTCTTCTTTTGAGAAGTGTCTATTCATTAGATATATAATTAAGACCAAGCCTGACTTTACATTATTATTTCATTCACTGAAAGCTGGCTGGTAGCATTTGTGAAATATTTGTCTTTGGGCTTGCCTGATTCATATCAGCTGGCATGAGCAATTAGACACATGGAAGAACTAAAAGCTGTCAACTCATTTTAGCTTGTTTAAAATCGCCATATAAAATATGGCACTGTCCATAAATTTGGACATGGCTGAAATGGAATATTTGGGATGTTTCATTGTCATTAAATCAGAAACCAGCCCTGCTTTACTTGTTTTTATTTTAAAAATTTTTTGGGGGGTGAGAGTGGAGAGAAATTATATTAGGGATAGAGCTTTAGTATCACACAGATATGGCTTATATGCCATTGGTTGAAGATTCTATTCAATCTTAAATATATTATTGTGTCAAACACAAGTATGAAGATATTTGAATATTAATAAAGATTCATTTCCTCCACAGATAACAAAAGATAGGAAATGAGCAATCGGATAAGGTTATGTGCCTGCAAATAAGTTCCTCATTAGAGCCAAATTTACCAATTGTAGTATTGTCAGTTAAGATAGCATGACACATACACAATGAAATCATATACAATTTAAACTTCTCACTTTACAAAACAGACAATTGAACAACTATAATTGATTCATGTATTGCAATTTTCATTCCATTAGTTAGAATATATATACAAAATTGGAGCTGTCTGTCAGAGAAAATGAATACATGTTTTGTATTTCATAGTATTAATTGGAGGAGGAAAAATTATTCTTTGTACTCAAACTCAAGAAGGCTATACACATTTTAGGTTATGCAACAGTAAGTATACATGTTTCTCCAGTCATATAATTAGTTTGAGCACCTTGGTAAATTTATAAAAATAGATTAATATGAAGCCCTGTGAAATAATAAACATGGCTTTCACTTCAGTTAAATTCACTTTATTGCTTGTATTACTTTTCAAGACTGTCATTATATTGACTGCTTTTTTTTGTATTTTGAAGGAATCTGTATTTATTTAGAGTCCATACAACTGTACTGAATTATAAACCCAAGAAGGCCATTTCATATCTTTCAGGATCAATGGACCAAATGATTTATTAATGAAATATAGAACAAAACTCACATACATAAATGTAAATATTCATGTTATTGAATTCAAAGATATGAAGCAATTATGGAGTTCCTCATATTGACCTTCTTCAAAGAACACACTTTTAGGGAAATTTTTAATTCTTGAATTTGGCTATAACAATTTAAAGCTTTTCTGTGTATTTGATTTTCAGATTATTCTACTAAGTATCTTTGACCATCAGTTCAAGCATGCCATAAATATACCAAGTGGTAAATAAACAGATTTTATGCTTCAAATATCAGCATAGACCTAGAGAACCCTGATAGAGTGACAAATAAATACAAGTTGGAGGAAGCATTGAGTCTTACTAATCAAATAATGAGTCTCAATTATGATTAAAGCAAACTTTTCATATTCTAACCTTTATATTTGTAATATTTCTTAGTTATTATTTTTGCTAAAATAAAAATCTTGCAGAAATTTTAGTATTTTTTATGAATGTGAGCAATATACATGATATATATTAGGACCAGTTTTCATCAGCAGGCCTGTATGAAATTATTCACATGCAATCATTTTTTACTTACAAAAATGACAATTTCATATAGTTCAAACTAATGCATCATAAAACAAGCTATAGAAAAACATGATGGGGTATGACATATAGTAATACTTGAAACAAGTGGGTTCAGAGTCCTGTATGTGAATTTCATTTCAAAAATTACTATAAATTGGTTTTAAACTGACTATAAATTCTCTTCAAGTTTTAAGAATCCTCAAATAAAAACCGAGGTGATTCATTTTATTGTTCTTTACAGTCAGACATGATAATCAATATAAAGTTTTATGAATGTCAACGACTATAGAATTTTAATGTTAACTACACCATAGGCAGACACAAGACTTTTCCAATGCCTGACACTCCCACATTTTATTCCATGTTAACCATAACTGCACCCCTTACCAATGAAGTTTGGCTTCTTTAAGGTCCCAGAGAATCTTAGAAATGATAGAGAGCACTTTGTTATTTACAGTTAAAGAAACCACCAAAGTTTAGTTTAATCATGCCTAGGACAGACTGCAGGAGAAGACATAAGAGAAATGTGATATCCAAATTCATCTAAGAATAATAAAATTCACTAAGATTTTTAAAATTTCATTATCTTCAGTGGTTATCCAAATCACTTTAGCTTTCCAGTCACCAAGACTCAAACCACTAGTCAAAAGGGGAAAAGATGTATCTTCTTATATCTGTTTGTCCCAGTCTCTATGTAAGACTCATTTCTTCCATCCAATCAAGCATATATCTGTTTACCTGTCCTCTTGTTACCAATTCATTCAGTCTCTTGATTCATTCCTAATATGTTTATTGAATTTATATTATGTGGGTATGCTTATGCTAAATACTTTGAATATAATGGCAAGCTTGAGAGAAAAAGTCTTTGCCCCCTGGGACTTATGATACAAACGTTAATCAAATAATCACAAAATACTTAATTATAATAGTGTTAATTTCATCATTGGAAAATATAAACCGTTAACATTGCAATCAACAGGGGACACAGACTGGGTATGTGTTTGGAGAAGGAGGGGGAGGTGATAAAATAGTCAGAATAAGTATATAAAATATTAGCTAAATACAATTTACCTAGGCAAAAAGTAAAGCGTATTTCAGATATAGATAATAATCAGTGAAAGACCCTTAGGAGAGAAAGAATTGAAGTGTTCCTAACCCAGAGAAGGTAATATGGAGGTATAAATTTGAATTGAAAGGTGGGAAAAGGCCAGAAGTCTTACTCAGAATTTTGGTTTTTTTGTCATTCTTGGAAAATTTTGGAAAATAATATCATTTTGGTTATTATACTTAAGAATGTGATGTAAACTTTTCTAAATTTGATGTATGAGAGTGAGGACCTGATAGTAACAATTTAATTGAATCATAAAAAGATCAAAAATGAAGTTTTTATTCAATCTCAAATCTTTTTGCTTTTAATAAGGGCAATTAGGCCTTATTTCACATTGAGAAAAAAGGAAGGAATAAGTAACAACAATAACAACATCCTAAAGTTATATGTCACTCCATAATACTTCAGTTTATTCCTGGGCATTCATGTCCAAATATCTCTAACCCTGGACAACAAGCATGATACATGCCATTAACCATACTCACATATTCATACAAACAACCAGTGAAATATGTACATCCCTAATAGAAATTATTTGGTTTCCGTAAATACAATGGTGATTTGGGTCTTTTATTTTATCTCATATAATAAAAATTTCAAATCTAGTAGTAGTTGTAATTTAATGTTTGAATTTATCCAGAATTTTAACTAACCTTAAACTTGGTATATAGTGTCTATATGTTATGTGTACTCTAATTTTCTCATTAACATCTTTACTTATCAAAAATTCCCGAGGAATTCCGCATGTTCAGTGTCCAATCATTTCACAGTAAACATTTAGCAACTCAACTTAGTATTTTTACTTGACCTTTGCAGTAGCTTCCATAGTTGTCCCCCAAAAAGATATGTCCAGATCTAATCCTCAGAATCTATGAATATTAATTTATATAATTAAATTAAGAATCCTGAGATAAGGAGATCATCCTGGATTATCCAGGTAGGGCTTAACTCAAAGATAAGTGTCTTTGTAAAGGAAAACTGAAGGAAATTTGACACAGAGAAAAGAGAGTATGGTACAGACAGAATAAGAGGAGGCAAAGTGATCCCGGAGGCAAAACTAGATTGTTTTGAAGAGACTGTTGGTAGAAATATAAATATTAAAGAAGATTCTGGTAAGAGCTCCAAAGGAAGTGAAAATAGGGGGGAATGTGGAAACAGTCTTAGAAAACTAACAGATTTTTGTATTGGGAAGTAGAATGCTGCTGTACTAAATGCCTATAAATGTGGGAATGACATTGGAATTGGATAATTAGTAGGTTGAACTTGTTTGCATTCCCACCTACAGTGAGGAAGTGATCCCTTTTCTCAGCATCCTCACCAGCATCTGTTGTTTTTTGTTTTATTAATGAAAGCCATTCTTACTAGAGTTTAGTGGCATCTCAATGTGGTTTTGATTTGTATTTCTCTGATGATTAGTGAGACTGAGCATTTTTCATGCATTTGTTGGCTGCTCATATGTCTTCTTTTGAGAAGTGTATATTCAAGTTTTTGCCTGCTTTTAATTGGGTTGTTTGTGTTGTTGTTGTTTTTTCTTTTTGTTATGTTTGAGTTCTTTGTAGTCCTGGATGTTAGCCCTTTGTCAGATACACAGTTGGCAAATATGTTTTCCCATTCTGCAGGCTGTCTTCCCACTCTCTTGATGGTTTGTTTTGCTTTGCCAAAGATTTTCAGTTTGATGAGGTCCTACTTGTCAATCTTATCTCTTACAGTATGGGCTTTCGGGGTTTTGATCAAGAATTGACTGCCTATTCTGATTTCCATAAGGGTGTCTCCTGCATTTTCTAAGATTCTTAGAGTTTGAGGTTTTATGTTTAGGTCTTTGATCCATTTGAAGTTGATTTTTGTGTATGGTGCTAGGTAGGGATCCTGCTTTATTCTTCTGCATGTGGTAGCCAATTTTCCAAGCACCATTTACTAAATAGCTTCTCTTCTCCCCAGTGGTTGTTGGTGGAATCTTTGTCAAAGATAAGTTGGTTGAGAAATTGAGGTTTTTCTTCCGAAATCTCTATCCTGTTGCATTGGTCTATATGCCTGTTCTTGTACCAATATCAGGTTGTTTTGATTATTACAGCCTTATAATAAATTTTAAAGTCTGGAAGTGTGATACCTCCTGCTTTGTTTCTTCTGCAAGATTGTTTTGGCTATTCATAGTCGTTTATGTTTCTATATGAATTTCTGTATTATTTCCAGGTCTGAGAAGAATGATGTTGGTAATTTAATAGATATTGTGTTGAATCTGTAGATTACCTTTGGAAGAATGGACATCTTAACAATGTTGATTCTTCCAATCCATGAGCATGGAATATTTTTCCATTTGTTTGTGTCATCTTTGACTTCTTTGAGAAGTGTTTTTCAGTTTTTGTTGTAAAGATCTTTCACATCTCTGGTTAGGAAGATGCCGAGGTATTTCTTTTGTGTGTGGCTATTGTGAATGGGATTGTTCTTTTTATTGGGCTCTCTGCCTGTTTGTTGTTGGTGTGCAACAATGTGACTGCCTTTTGCAAATTTATTTTGTACCCTGAGACATTTTCAAAGTCCTTTATCAGTGCAAGGAGGTTTTTGACAGATTCTCTTGGATTTTTGAGGTATAGAATCATGTCAGCAAAGAGGGATAATTTGACTTCTACTTTTCCTCTATGGATGCTCCTGAATTTTTTTCTCTTGTCTGATTGCTCTATATAGGACTTCCAACACTATGCTGAACAGGAGGGGTGAGAGTGGGCAACCTTATCTTGTTCTAGTTTCCAGGGGAAATGCTTCCAATTTCTCTCCATTTAGCAATATGTAGGCTGTGTGCCTATTGTAGGTGACTCTCACTATTTTGAGGTATTTTCTGTCTATGCCTAGATGTTTAAGGGTTTGCATCAAGAAGGCATGCTAGATTTTATCAAAAGCTTTTTCTTCATCTAATGACATATTCATGGGGTTCTTGTTTTTACATCTGTTGATTTATTTAATTACATGTATGGTCTTGTGGATGTTGAGCCATCCTGCATCCTGAGGATGAAACCTACTTGGTCATGGTGGATGACTTTTGAGATGTGCTGTTGGATTTGATTTGCTAGAATCTTTGCTTCTATGTTCATCAGGGATATTTGCCTGCAGTTCTCTTTCTTAGTTGGATCTTTACTCGACTAGGGTATCAGTGTGATGTTTGCTTCATAAAATGACTTGTTGAGTGTTCTGTCTTTCTTGATTGCCTAGAATACTTTCAGTAGAATTGGTATCATTTCCTCCTTGTATGTGTTGTAGAATTCCACTGGAAATTTGTCTGGTCCAGAACTTTTTTTGTAGGAAATTTTCTTATGACAGAGTCAATTTCCTGGATTGTTATTGATCTATTTAGGATGGGAACCACATAGTTTTTTAAAGAATGTCATTTCAGCAGAAATACTGACAGCCTGGACTGAATAGGACAGCAATGGGATAAAATAAATAAAGATTGTTGGCTGTTAGACTTTTGGTATTCTACAGGCTGGAAATGGACTAATAGAGCTAATTGATTACAAACATATCATCTCCTTTAAGAAAAGGAAAGACTGACTCGGAATGTAGACCTGCTGGAGAAGATACAGAGGGTAGAAAGACCATAGACCCAGAGAGTAGAAAATTAAGCTGCAGAGGAATATTTTTGGCCTTGAAACCTGATAGAAGTCTCATCCATAGCTTACTTAGATGACGAGATTTGGGACTTTTGAGCTGATGATATTTTGGACTTAAGGTTGATGCTTTAATGGGTTGAAAATTTTGAGGATGATGGGATAGAATGAATGTGTTTTGCAGATAGAATGAATGTAAATATTTGGAGGCCAGAGAGCTATGAACATAGTAGGTTGGCTAGAAGCACCCAAACAGATATGTCCATACCCCAATTTCAGCTACCTGGTGAATGTTACTTTATTGAATAAAGGACATTTGCAGATGTAATTAAGAATCTTTACATGTAGAAAAAAATCTTTCAGGATGATCTTGTTGGGCCCCAAATCCAAGGACACATTTCCTTATAAGAGAAAGATAAAGGGATAATTGAGACAACGTACGAGGAGAAGACACAGACAGAAGAGGAAGAGATAAAGTAACCATAGAGGCAGATATTGAAGTGAGTCAGAATACCAGGGTAGTCACTGAAACTTGGAAGAGGCAAAGAACAGATTGTTTCCTAGAGGCACCAGAAGGGATAGAGTTCTACCAATACCTTGATTTAGGACTTCTAGTATCCCGAATCACAATGCAATGATTGTATATTTTTGTGTGTGTTTTTTGTTTGTTTGTTTGTTTTGAGTTGGAGTCTCACTCTGTTGCCCAGGCTGGAATGCAGTAGCTCACTCATGGCCACCCCAGCATCCACCCGCTGGGCTCTGGCTATTCTTCTGTCTCAGCCTTCCAAGTGACCGGAACTACAGGTGCGCACTACCACACCTGACTAATTTTCTGATTTACTGTAGAGACAGGTCTTCCCAAGTTTCCCGGGCTGGTCTCAAACCCATGGGCTCAGGCAAAGTGCTGGGATTACAGGATGAGCCACCAGGCCTGACCAAATTTATATTGTTTTAAGCCCATATAGATAGTACCGTTTAGGGAATGAGAAGTAACTATTCAACTCTTACGGAACTGAGAAATTGCCTCTTTCTTTGCAGGCACCAGGTCTGGGTGTGCCTTAACATGCCTTTTGTGCTGGGCTCGGTGGCTCAGCCTGTAATCCCATGCCTTGGGAGGACGAGGTGAGTGGATTACCTGGGCCCACGGGTTAGAGACCCATTTGGGCAACTTGGTGAGACCTCATCTCTACAATAAATTAAAAAAGTAGCCGGGTGTGGTAGTGCACGCCTGTAGTTCCAGCTACTTGGACGGCTGAGGCGGAAGGATCTCCGGAGCCTAGCAGGTCGAGGCTGCTGCGGTGGCTGGGAGTGGCCACTGCACTCCAGTCTGGGCGACAGAGTGAGACTCCAACTCAAAAAAAAAAAAAAAAATTCTTGGGCATGTACCTTGTGATCAGTCACTCAGGTGACTGAGCTGTTAACCTCTGCTACCAGGACCAGGGGACCAACTGTAACTTAGCCAGATGTGGCGTCCATCCTTGGAAAAGGAGGACAAAGCAGATACAGTGTTCTGACTTGTGATGGGGGCCAAAGGAGACATGAAATACTGAGGAGGGAGTTGGGGGCTTCTTTGGGGAGAAGCCCCTGAGCTGAACTAACCAGGTCCAGGGGTCTCCAACTCGCAACCCAGAGGGTGAGGCTGTATCAGAACCTGGGAGGAACCCCTCATGGTTGGAACTGTCTTGAAAGGCTTTCTCTGAGAGCAGGTCTCAGGGGAGTGTGATGGGAGAAGAGCTCAGAGGAATGGTCTGGGGGATACCACTTGTCCACAAAGGGGAGCCTAGGGTGGTAGAGCCAGAACAAGGCAGAGGCAGGGCCTTGGGTCAGGCAGGGCCTTGGCCCATCAGCAACTTGAAGGATAGGCCAGTCAAGTACTAACTGGCAGCAGGGCTGGGGGTCTCATCTGACTAGAAGGTGACCAGGGAACATTCAAGCCAGGAACACTGGGGGAGCACACTAGGCAGGTACTTGTCATCTCAGACTTAACTAGACTCAACTGTGTCCCTTTCTAGTAGGCAGAGTTGCTGTAGCTGTTGCTGTAGCAGGCATTCTGCACCCAGGTACTGGTTTGTCTTCCCCCAGGGCCTGCCAGATGACCCCAGCTGCACCAACCTAATGTATACCTGCCCCACAGCCTGTCTGCCCTTCCCAGGACACAAGGGTCAGTTCTCCCACATCTGGACAGGTGAAGCTCATTTTTCAACAGCCACCAGAATAAAGCCAGCCTCCTTCTTTGGAAACTGTCTGCCCAGTTTATGTTGCCTGAAATGGGTACTAGAATCTGAACAGAGCCCCGGAGAGGGTGGGGCTCACCCTGAGTGAGGCAGGGCTGAGGATGGGGAGGAGACAGCCTCCCAGCCCTTCTCTGGAGTTCACATGAGTTCCCACATTGTCCATTTCCCCAATTGTGCCCAATGGCTATATGGACCGCTAAGCCCTCTTCTTCAGGGCTTACCTCTGCCTATCCACATTCAGCCAAGCTGAAATTTTCGCAGGCCCTCCCCAGTCAACCTGCCTCCTCTCCTGGCACACAAATCACCTCTGTTTCCCTCCAGGAAGACTCTTCCCATGGCCCTCCATTCCCTGCTACCACATCGATCAAGTTGCGCTGTCCTTCCTGTTGTTCTGTGCCCACCACTACCTGTATGCCAAGGACAGACTGGCATACAGTGGGTTCTCTGTGAGCATTGTTGCACCTCGTCATGACCCTCCAGGATGGGTGCTCCCAAGGATGACTCCTGACTAATTTGGACCATCTGTGCTTCTTCCCGCTCCTCTAGCCCTGGCTTCAATCCATGTGGTTTTACCAAGCTCTGAAGGCCTGACCTAAACTCAGAGCTGGACTCCGGATCCCATCTGAGGCCCACACTCAGCTCAGCTGTCCCTGCCTTGGCCCACCTGGGGAGAAAAGGGACTGGCATGACCCCTTCCCTACTCCCCTCACTTTTGGAATTGGCCAAAAAGGCGGGGGCGGGGGGAGCCTAAGAGCTCATATCTGAGAACTAGGGATGAATGATTGTCCTCCATCTATGGTGTGTGGGGCTGCTATGGACAGCAGGATCTGGGCCTCTGTTGGGAGGGTGTTGACTTCAATGCATCGCTTCCCATGACTGACTTTAGTGTTCTCTGTGTCCTGAAGGAGGGCTTTCAGACAGTGCAGGGGTAGCAGCTGTGAGTCCTGTGTGTCTGTAGGACTCTGTGCGGCTCCCCAAGGACCCAAGGGCACGCATGAGTCCCTGACTCATAACCCTTCCTGTTGGACCTTGGGCCATTGGTGAGTGTGAGGTGTGGCAGCCCCTCCCACTGGGTACTCCAAGAAGTACCCCCTTTGAGGGGTAAGAATACACCCCTCAAGATTCATTTCCCATTTCCTGTCGGTTGAGTCTCAACCTGACAGGCATCCTCTCTCACCTCCCAATCACCATTTCCTTCCACCCCTTCCTCCTTTTCCCTCCACCTAATCAGAACTTGCCCCTACCCCCACAGAGCGGCTTCCTCTCACTGCTTCTCATTCCCGCTGCAGCCAGGAGGAGCCGACATCACCAGCCCCCTGCCTTCCCATAGGCCCTGTCTTCTCCCTTCTGCCTTCGGGAAGCCCTACCATATCCTGAAATACCCCACCCTTCTGGGACCCCCTCCTCAACTTGGGGTTCAGTGTCCCGAGGCCCCCACCCCCAGCAAACTTGGCTCCTTTCAGCTCCCCTCCCTTGCGGGCAGAGGCAGGGCGTTCAAGTCCATTTAATCTTGGCAGAATGCAATTTCCTGCTTCAGGGAGCTGGCGGGTTTAGGAGGCTTAATGAGGGGGGAGGGGGGAGACAGGGAAGAAGAGAGGCTGAGACAGGGTTGGGAGATGGAGACAGAAAGTCCCTGAGAGGGGTGGTCGAGGGAGCCTCAGGGATGTGTCTGAGGTGGTTCCCTGGGGGTCCTTGGGATTACACAGGGGTCAACTCTTTAGCTTTAGGCTCTCACCAGTAGGTCAGGGACTCTGTGTGCAAACCTCCTAAGCCTCAAGCTCTGTGGGGCAGAAATAGGGGAGGGGAAGGGGCCTCAAAGTGGCCCACTGTCAACAAGATGGGGGAGGGTCGGGGTAATGAGACACATGTATGTGTGTATGTACCATACACACAGGTACCATATGGTCAAGGGGGTGGTGGGGGTACAAGTCCAAGTGTCCGGATGTGGGAGGGGTCCCAGGAAAAATGTGCAGCTGGGGTATCCCAAGTGGATTGTATGCTTTTTGGGCCCCAGGGAGTGGGAGAGTGTGTAACTGGCTGGTCTCAGACCCCCAGGTGGTAGAGTAGGTGGCCAGGCTGGAATTTCAGCCCAAAATGAGATGCTTATCTGTGTGCTGCCACCAAGGAGGCAGAAAAGATAAGAGACAAAGGAGCCTCTGAGCTGCCGGAAGCCCCACAACTGATAGGGGGGAGCAGGGTATCCAAGAGCCCTGCCTGACACCTGGAACACAGTCCCCAGGGGAGACTGAGGCTGGGTATCCTCCTGCAGCCCCACTTGGCCCCCTGATCCCACCCCCACCCATCTCTCCCCCTATCTGGCTCAGCAGATCCACCTCCCAGAGAAACCCTTGGAGGAGTCACAGCCCATCTGGGGCAGGGAGTCCCCAGGCAGAGTTGTCAGAGAGTGGTGGTCAGGGAATAGCCCAGGACCACTTCCCAGGCCAGAGGAAGCAGGCAAAGGGGGAGGGAGGAAGGTCATTACAGGGAAAAGCAGGGAGCTTGGAATACTCCAGAAGCAGTGCCCCACATAGGGAAGCTCTGCTGAGCCTGGGCCCCAGGTGAGAGGACAGCACAAGCAGGGTTTGAGGACTCTGGAAGGCAGGGCCAAGGCTGCCAGGCCAGGGCACCTCAATCCAACTTGCAGTCTGAGCCCACTCTTTTTGCTGGGAGCACTCATTCTGGAAGCCTGAGAGAAAGGCTAATGGAAACCTCAGTCTCTTGACACCTTGGGCAAGGTCTTCTCCCTCTGGGCCTCAGTTTCACCATTTATGAACATACGTGCTGCGGCAAGGTCTCTGAGGAGTAGCCCACACCCCCTTGGAAGCAAATAAGCCCTGGTTCAGCACAAGGGTTATCCGTGGGTTTGCTTAGTTGGCAGCCAGAAGTGTAGAGGAAGATACTAGGAAGCAAGGGAGGTTGGAATGTATGGCCTTGTGCCCTCCTAGAAACCTCACAACCCCTCAGCCTGCCACACCTCTTGAAAGCAGCTATCCAACAGAGGGGCTATCCTATCACCCTGGGAAGGATAGCTCTCAGTCAACCAGTGGACTGCTCACAGAGGCAGCAAAAGCCCACACGCCAGAGGTCTCTGGGAGCCCCCAGCCCCAGGCCCTGGTTCCTTGTACCTCTTCTTCCCCTTCTGACTAGCCCTGCCAGATTCCCCAGGGCTAGCTGCTGCCTGCTTGCCTGGCCTTGGGCTCCTGCTGGGACCTCCACAAGTACTGTTCCAGGACCCACATCTGCCCTCACCATGCCTCTTTGCTGCTCCATCTCAGCCTTTCCTGGCCTTTGGAAAGTCTACACGGAAGCTCATGTGCCAGTGCCACTCCCCTCATCCCCTTGCCCACTGCTAGCAGAATCTGATTCTGCCTGAGTCCTACTCCAGGCAGCACCATGTCCATGCTCTGGTCTCCAGGACACAGAATATGCCTCCAGGACACAGGGCATACCTCCAGGCCCTGGCCCAGGCTGCTCACTCACCCTTCACAACAGAAGATCTCTGACTGGTCTTTAAGGCCCCAAAACAGTCTCACCTCCTCTAGTTAACCTTCCTTTGGTCACCCTCCTAGCCCTCTACATCCTGTTACCAGGACACCTTCTTGCTAACTGGGAGCTGACCCAGGGCCTCGTCATCTAACTGACCCCCAAAACTCCTACATAATTGTTTTAAGGGATGGTGGCTAGATGTTAGGGTCAGGACCAGAGTGGGGCTGCCCTATTTAAGGAGGTAGGGGCTCAGGAGTCCCAGGTAGCTGCTTTGCAGGCACTGTGTTCCCATGACAATCCACATGCAGGTCCTCTCTCAGCAGGACGGTGAGGTTGCCTTTGCCTGTGGAGCTCCAGTGGGTGTGCCCTGTGAGCCACCATACAGGCCTAGATGTCTGATGAGCAGAGGCAGTAGCAGGAGATGGGGTCAAGGTTAGGGAGTTGAAGGCTGCCCCAGGCTGAGTGGCTCCTTCTGTTGAGCGAGAAGTCAACACCCACCCACTCTCACTTGGGGTCCTAGCAGAGGAATTCCAGGCAGGCCTTTGTGCCCCTGTGAAGGCATCTGGGTCTCCCTGTTATCCACTGGGGAGGGACAATGAGTCAT
The DNA here is from genome assembly GCA_963574415.1 of Tarsius wallacei. Lineage (NCBI taxonomy): Eukaryota > Metazoa > Chordata > Mammalia > Primates > Tarsiidae > Tarsius > Tarsius wallacei. The sequence goes on from CAUYQG010192423.1 coordinate 45,099, forward strand.
AACACAGGGAGATTGTGCCCTGCAGGATAGATGCTACCCCCAACAATATGTTTGATCCTCCCAGCACCCTTTGAGGAAGGGACTTGCTATCATTTTATAGATGAAGAGACTAGGGGAAAATGAATACACAATGGGTGAGAGTTTCATGCAGCCAGGCTTAGAGCTGGAGAACCCATGGTGCTGCCAGCAGGAGCCTTCCCAGGCACATTGTGCACACACACCTGGGCCCCAGTCTTGTTGGGCCTGATGTTTTGGCAGGTAGAGTGAGTCACAGTGAGGTCAAAGAGCTCTGTGGGCAGTGAGGCCAGAACTGTAGGGTTTCCGTCAATGCCCAGGCCCCACACTTCTGAGGGATTCAGGCTTCTCTAGAGGCCAGACCCTTTTCTACCTGGAGTCCATCTCCTAGCCCTTATAGAAGCTCTGCAAAGTGCAGGATCTGGGTGGGACCTGGGCCCTGTAGGGACTCAAATCCCTCTAACTCTGGGTCATCAAGGTCTCCCTTTCTTGATGCAGTTCCCAGCCCTCAGTTCTAGGCCTGTAAAACTAGCCTTACCACTCCTTGGAGACAGGTTTGTTGGAGTTGGAGAAGTCAGCCTACTGCCAACAGAGGACTGGACAAATATGATGTCTGCAAAATGAATGAACAATATACGATGAAGACAAAGGGTATTGGAACCAGGTCAGTAGGACCAGCAGAACTTCTCTAGCGAGTCAGAGAAAGGTATTCCTGGTGGGAAAATAGCCTAGGTCAAGGCTTGGGAGCAATATGGTAGTAGAACTGATGAGGGTGGCCCTCCAGGAATTCTGGAGTGACCTGAGGGCTTCCAGGCACTGAGGTTTGCTAGGAGCCCCTCCAGAGACCCTTCTGACTGCCTATGTCTGGGTCACAAGCAGGCAAACTGGGACTTACTGGTTCTGACTCAGACTTTCCACAGGGCCCTTTTAGGTCCTTTGTTTTCCCATCTGCCAAGTGGCATCTTTGTCTGAGGCCTGGCCTTGTACAGGGTGAGGAGTCCCTGGCATGGGAAGGCATGGAGACTGTATCCTGGGGCCCTGTGGGGAGACAATGGATAAGCATAGGTTCTCTCCATTCTGGGACCCACAGGCATGCAGTCCCATCTTTCTTGTGAGCAGTGCCCTTGACCAACATGTGACAAAGGGAACAGAAACTGGTACCTACCTGGACAGCTAGAAGTTTCAAAGCATCCCCCTGTAACAAGCCCCATTGTGAGAAAACTCTGGGAGCAGCTAGTAGGATGTTTGGGGAAATTCAACACAGAATTTCTTCCAAACTCTGGCCAGTGGCGGGGCTCTCCTGTTTTGTGCCCTCACCCCAGCCCAGCTCTTACGTTCTCCTTTGAGGTCACTTCCCTACCTGAAAGCCCCAGGGTGATAAGGGCCCAGCCTGGACTACCTGGTATCCTTAAGACCATGAAGCCTGAGACCTGAGGAAGCCAAGAATTCAAGACTGGATCCCCTTTCTGAGCCGCTAAAACTCCAGCAAGAAACACTGGTGTTATTCAGAGAATAGACTCCAGCAAGCCCTGCCTGGCCCCTTTCTAGAGAACTAGGCTATGGGCCCCCATAGCCTAGCTTTGGCCCAACCTGGATTATGTGGGTTTTCTGAGAATATGTGTCAACCCAGGGTCTTGGGTTGCTGCCTAAGATTCCATCTTTGGGCCATTCCAGGAGGTTATGACCCCTCTTGGTCTGGAGTCCAGATGTCCTTGGCTAGGAGGCGCTGATTGTTGGGCGTACTCAGCTGGTGAGGCAGCTGTAGCAAGGGAAGCGTGATGCTTGAGACAGTCTACTCCCAGAGAGGGATGCTGAGGCTGAGATGACAGGGTCTCCTCAGCTAGGTCCTCCTCACCTCTTCCATGGCTGGGGCTGCCCAACAGTTATTGATTAGGGCCCAGGTATTCAGAGACAATGCCCCTGCCAAAAGGGCAGAGGAACTCTAGAGTTCCCACCTCAACTCCTTCTGGGGAGGTCTCTCCAGAGCCGGTTATGAATTGAAATGGATGATCTGTGGGACATGTCCTTGAAGGGAATCTGGGAGCAGCAGACCAACCTGGCCCACCTGCTTGCTCACCCCCAGAATCAGCACACTGAGATTGGAGGGAGCTAACAGAGAGGAGCTGGAACTTCCTCCTGGCTTCAGTCATCCAGCTTTCCGTGAGCCTTCTTTCCCCTAGGCAAGAGCTGGGAACACAGAGAGAAGAGGGGGTAGGCAGCCTCCCAGCAAGAGTGATACTATATAGGACTGCAGGAAGAGGTGAAGTGAAATGAGGTTGGGCAACTCAGGCTGGGCTCAAGGGCAGCATCAGGAGCACTTCAAGAGAAGTGAAGGAGGCTGGGTGCGGTGGCTCGCGTCTATAATCCCAGCATTTTGGGAGGCCGAGGTGAGAGGATTGCCTGAGCCCACGGGTTTGAGACCAGCCTGGGCAACTTGGTGAGACCTCATCTCTACAATAAATAAAAAAAATTAGCCAGGCATGGTGACGTGTGCCTGTAGTTCTAGCTACATGGAAGGCTGAGGCAGAAAGATTGCCTGAGCCCAGCAGGTTGAGGCTGCAGTGGCTGTGAGTGTGCCACTGCACTCCAGCCTGGGCAACAGAGTGAGACACCAACTCAAAAAGAAAAAAAAAAAAGAGAAGGCACAAGAACATGGGCATGCTGCAGGCCTCAGTTTCCCTTCAGGGATTGCTAGGAGCCCAGCTATCAGTGGTGATAAGGGAGGGCAATTCCCTCCCTTTGGGGTAGCAGTGCCCCTCTGTGCCTCTCTACCAGGGTCCTGGGCAATCTGGACCTCTCCAGGGCTGGGCCAGTCCTGAGAATCTTCCCTGTGAGCTACGATTATGGCTGAGGTGGCAGCAGCACACAGCAGGTACTTAGGCAGGTTGTGGACACATGGATGCATTCCTCTGGGTGGCAGGAACCTGGGTCCCTTGAGTTAGTCAGGGGATGCTGGAGCAGGGCAGAGTGTGAAGTCTGGAGAAGATCTCTCCTCTGTCCCCTCCCTTCCTTACCCTCCCCACCCCTTATCCACCCATCTAGGTTGGTCCCTGCTCCTTCTGGCAACAAACATGAGTTTTGCAGAAACTTGTCCTCGGATTAAAGCTTAAACCACTGTCTCAGGAAAGGGGGGCAGGGAAGCCTGCCAGGCAGGCTGTGTATCTGGGATGTATAGGGGCCAGGGAGGAGGCCTCTCTCTCCACCCCAAAATTCTAGATCAGGCCCAATGGATGGGCTCCAAGGCAGGATGAGGGACCCTTGGCCAAGTTTGAAGATACCCAGTAGCACCCCCAGTGCTATAGCCAGATCCCTGTTCTCTCTCCTGAATATTCACAGCTTCCTCTCTGGCACCCCAGTATCCAGGAGGATCTCTTATTTATTTATTTATTATATATTTTTTTTATTGAGTTGGAGTCTCACTCTGTCATCCAGACTGGAGTGCAGTGGCCGCTCCTGGCCACCGCAGCCTCGACCTGCTGGGCTCCAGCAATCCTTCCTCCTCAGCCTTCCAAGTAGCTGGAACTACAGGTGTGCGCTACCACGCCCGGCTAATTTTTTTGATTTATTGTAGAGATGAGGTCTTGCTTGCCCAGGCGGGTCTCGAACCTGCAGGCTCAGGCAATCCACTCACCTCAGCCTCCCAAAGCGCAGGATTACAGACTGAGCCACCGAGCCCGGCAGGAGGATCTTTTAAAATCTTAAATCAGGCTATGCCATACCCCATAATCCTCAAATCAGTCCTTATCTTTCCACCTGCAGAAGTTTACCTCATCACTCAAGGTCCTAGTCCGGAATCCCCATGCAAAGTCATCCAGGCCCTTGCTCCTCAAGGTCTCAATATTCCCTTCTATCAAATGGGTATAAAATGATGTTCTGGCTGAGGTGAGCCTGAGGCCTGATCCAGGGCAGAACTCCACAGATAGCCCAAGAAGAGCCTCCAATCCCTGGATGAAGAGTCAGAGGCCAGGAATAGTCAAGTCCCCCACTCTGTCCAGTTATGTCTGAAAATCAAATCCTAACAGGACAGGAAGACGCTGAAACCCCCAGGCTAGGAAGCACAGACTTAGTTTCACTGCTCCGCCAACCATAGCACAGGAAGCCAAGAGGTTTGTCTTTCTAGATGGAGTGCTTAGCAAGCACCAGGTTGGCCAGGGCAGTCCCAGCTCCCCACCCACCTGGCAGCAGTCCTGTTACCCTCCTCCAAGGTACTGAGGCCATAAGCTGTGAAGGGGAGATTCTCTGGAGGGAGCATTCCTTATTGGCCAGTCCCAATGCTGCTGTGCCACAGAGGACTTGCTGGTGAAGGCTTTCTATTTCCTGGCTTGAGGAGGTCGGAGACCCAAATGGGATGCTCTGGCCTCAGATTTCTGGTCTGAGGGCAAAGACAGTGACCTCATATTGCAGCCCCTCCTTGGCGATGACCTGGAACCAGGCTTAGGGAGGAGGGCCAGGATGGCAGAGTGCCCAGTGTCTGCCCTCCCCGTTCTGGGCCTCACTCCCTGCTGGGAGTGAGGGACCTGGGGGGGTCACGCCACCACTGTCACGGAAGGGACATTCCCTAGTCATTTGGAACTAAGTAAGTCCAGATCCCAGCTTGCAGGCCTGGCTGCAGGACCCTCCTTGGGCCCCCCTCCCCCAGGACTGTGGCCACACAGACACATGGAGGGAGTGTGTGCAGCAGATGCAGACCTGGGAGGCAGCC
>CAUYQG010192427.1:0-18587 GCA_963574415.1 Tarsius wallacei
TCCATCATTTCTTCCAAGGTGACTTTTTTTTTTTTGAGTTTGAGTCTCACTCTGTCGCCCAGACTGGAGTGCAGTGGCTGCTCCCGGCCACTGCAGCCTCGACCTGCTGGGCTCCGGCGATCCTTCCGCCTCAGCCTTCCAGGTAGCCGGAACTACAGGTGCGCGCTACCACACTGGGCTAATTTTTTTTATTTATTGTAGAGATGAGGTCTCACCAAGTTGCCCAGGCGGGTCTTGAACCCGCGGACTCAGGCAATCCGCTCACCTCAGCCTCCCAAGGCATGGGATTACAGGTTGAGCCACCGAGCCCAGTTTCTAATTTACTTTTAAATAAACTTTTCTTTCTTTGTCTCAAAAAAAGAAGAGAAAATCCTCAACATTATTAAAGCTAATTCAAAAAAATCCCTTAATCCTCCAATAGAAAAATACATAAATAACATGAAAGTCTATGGAATTTAAAATTACTGGTTAATACATCTATAACAAATTATACCGTTTCATAGTCATTCAAAGAAACATACAGGAGAACAAAACAGAAATAACTTACAAAGTTCAGCACTTGTTGGGTGCAATAAGAAAAACACTTGGTACCCTAACTAGTGGAAATGCAAAGTATTCAAACTATAGGGCATATAAGTTGACAATTTGTGTAAAAATTCAAAGAAAAATTTTATTCTTGTCCTATTAATTCTCCTTCTAAATCTATGGGGGGAAAAAATCAGACACATGAGCAAAAACTTGTATACCAGGATATCCCTTACAGTTTTACAATTCAGGAAAATATATAAATAGTTAAAATATTCAACTGTTGAGAAATGCTTAAATAATTTATGAAACAATATTAGGGTAGAATATTTTGTGGCCACTAAAAAATCATGTTTTGACCTTCTAATGATAGGAGAAGAAAAATACTCCCCTCATAAAGCTAAGCAAGATAAATAGAGTGCACACAGTTATATTTTAAATTGTATAATTACAATTAAATTGCAAATGTATGTGTATATATATATATATATATATATATATATATATATACACGCATACAGATATAAACACATTTCTAAAAGAAAACAGACCAGAATGTTACCATGTGTTTACTTTCTTTAAACCTTTCTGCATATTCCAAATTTTCCACAAGGAACATTTTTATAACCAAAAAAGTTAATAATTTTAAATGATTAACTTAGACTAATTTCACCATGTGCATGAATTATTCCACATAAATAGGTCCCTTTTAGTCAAGCCAAAGAGATGTCAAACCATATTGGTTTCTACAGAGACCCAATCGCCAACAATGACATAATGCAAAATCTCCCACAGAGACCCTCTTCTTTTTCACACAACACTGTATTTTTTAACAATGTTTAACAGTTGGAAATGCTGAGAAGCTACAGATGAGATCATTAGTAGAAAGTATTTTCCATCACACTTTTGTCAGGGAAAATCCCTTAGTAGATCTATTTCTGAGTTATGTTTTTATCCAGACTGACAAATTTTAAAGCAAAGTATATAAAGTGTATTTGCAAGTATCTTCCTCTACCAAGTGGAATTCACTTTAGCTATCACACTGATAAACATCCTTTATTATAGGCTTGTCCTCTGCTTGATCCTGTATTTGGAGGGGGTGCAAGACTGCAAGATAGTAAGAGGTCAGGCCTCAAAAGATGGCACCTGAATCACCACTTTTAAAATTAACCAGACATAATAATGATTGCTGGTCATAATATTGATTGTTATGATCTGATGGTGATCTTCATGATCTGTAATTCAACTACTCTATTTCTATGCAAACAACAGGTTTAATAGGTCAACAAAGTTTAGAAAAACTCCAAATGGATTTAGGTTTTGTAAACAGTCTATCCTCGTTTCTACACCACTGTAACCAATAATGTTGAAATGAGAAGACAAGGACTTTTTAAATCCACCAATCCATTTTCCTCATAGAAACTTAGGCCCTCACATTTATAAGCCCACCTTTGCCTTTGGTTGCTGAAACCATATTCCTAGGGGCTGTTTTGTCTTATATAAATGTATATCCACATAAATCCTCAAAACTAATGGTTGGATGTTTTCCTTGTTAGTCAATCTGAATGTTCCCTTCCTCAGATTCTAATACCTCTATGCAGGTTCAGGTTTTCCCTGACTTGCCCAGCTGTGAATTCAACTTAATTTAAAATCCACTCTACCTAAGGGTCTTTATGTTTCATTTATCAACACATAGGACTGATGAACAACAGGTAGCACTGTATTCAAATTTTGGATAGTTTGAATTACGTATTAGTTGGAAAGGTCCAAAGGTCCTCTTTAAAAAAAAAGGCCGGGCTTGGTGGCTCAGCCTGTAATCCCGCGCCTTTGGGAGGCTGAGGTGAGTGGATTGCCTGAGCCCGCGGGTTTGAGACCCGCCTGGGCAAGCGAGACCTCATCTCTACAATAAATAAAAAAAAAAATTAGCTGGGTGTGGTAGCGCGCGCCTGTAGTTCCAGCTACTTGGAAGGCTGAGGCGGAAGGATCGCCGGAACCCAGCAGGTCGAGGCTGCGGTGGCCGGGAGCGGCCACTGCACTCCAGTCTAGGCGACAGAGTGAGACGACAACTCAAAAAAAAAAAAAAAAAAAGAATACTCAATTAGGTACACACACACACAGAGAAACACACAAAGAAATCACAAGTAAATCTTGGATATGCCAGGTCCTCTTCTTCAAATTTTTTAGGCAGTTTATTATAGACATTGTCCTAGAATTGCTTCCAGATTACAATTCGGCTTCCCCTACTTGTGGACAAAACTCTACGGCTCCCAAAATTTCACAGGTGCAGGAACAAATGAGAAGCCTTGAATTTTAAGGGGGAGAGAACCAAACTCAAAATTTCTGTTTACAGAAATGTGTTCATTCACTTACTTGTTAGATTGGTTGGTCTTGCTTTTTATTGTATGTTAGCTCTCTTTGCTTGAAGGTGAGAGTCTGTTTCTGCCAATGATTTTGAGACTTTGGGTAAGTTGTTTAAATGTCTCTGAAATTATGTCAACTGGAACTAGCAATACATATTGTATTACTTGACTTCTGGGGAGATCAAGTGCAATCAGAGTAAAATGGATGTAGATATTACTGTCTGAAAATTCTTCCCCCCACCCCCGTCCGCCCCCGGCGGCAAAGTCTTACACTAAAAGGCAACTCCTTCAGGGAAAAAAAAAAAAAAAAAAAAAAAAAAAAGTTGACCTCCTAGCTCTCTTCTGGCACACAATACAAAGTTCACTGATTAGGGACTGATTTGCTTGAGGGATGTGAAGGAATTGTGGATGCCATCACTATCCTTGCCCTGCTCCTAAAATGAAGAAGAATGAAACAGCTGTGGTCATCCATATTCTCACTGTTGAATAGCCACAGGTGGTCTAAATCCAGATTAAAATAAAGTGGACACTGGTTGTATTTATTTTTATCCCCCAGCTGTTTCTGTCTCCCAATTCTACCAATTCCAATCAAAAATACTCTTAGCTCTGAAGAACTTGAAGAACTGCCTCAATTGTGCATCGTCCTCTGGGTGTGCAGATGCAATAAATGTCTGCTGTGATACTCATGTACTGAGGGCATCATTTTTATATAAGCAATTGTGAGGTAGTTAGAAGACTGGTTCTGATACAAGAAAAGATCCTGAGTGTGAGGCCCATGCTTTGTGACGCCAGACCTTCTCATGATTGCATTTATATACATGATAAAGCATGATTTCAGTCAGAGCAAGTGGTATAGGACTCCTGAAATTGTGTGATAACAGCACATTGTTTCCGCGGAGATGTCAACACAGTTCTGGAAGGATGATTCACTTTCCTGTTCTATGCTCTCTTCCCCTGGATCCTCATAAGAAACTGCTCGGAAGTTTAAACATCGAATAAAAATGCCTCCAAACAATTAATGCGACAGCAAACACACCAATAAACCTATCGGCAGCAGCCCGGTATTTTACCCCAGTCTTTAACGTCAGGTTGCTTTTTTATTCCAGAGATCAAGAAAACAAACACTCGGTGAGCTCATTATGTGCATGCCCAAACAAGCAGAAAAATAGGCGCCTTTCCAAATGCCAGACAATGAAACCTAAGATTTTTTCTTTGTACCTCACTGTAATTCTGGTGATAAAACACTTGCTAATACAAGCTATTAAAACAAACCAACAAACGGAAACCAGTCTCTCATATCCTATTTTAAAATCCCCTCATTGTGTTCTTAATTAACTGTTGACTTTTAAACCAAAATGACAGTCAAGATGTACAAAGCTATCTTTAGCACTAACTTAAAAATTTAAGATCCTTAATATTTGAAAATTAATACGTATGAAAATAAATAATAGACGCTCATTTTAGCCAACACTTTGGAATTAACATTAAGTAGTAAAAAACTACATTTTACAAGCTAATTTTTCTGTGGTTTCTGGTATCTAATGAATTAACAGATTAGAGCAAATTTTATTATTCTGACTCAGAATACACTTTTTTAAACTGCAGTTTCTTTTAGTAAGTGGTAAGAAACTAATTGACATCCATCATAATGACCCAAAGACACAGCAAGATCTTGGCAATTAAATCATGGAGAAAATAACTAAGTCTGAGTAGTTTTATTAGTAGGCTTGTTTTCTTTTATTTATTTGTACAATAAATGATCTATGTGTTGTACAAGTATAAGGTAATTCTCTCCTGTATAGAACACCCTCTGAATGTACTGAAAAATAAAAGTTGACTCTTTATTTTCAGGAGTTTTTCTAGAGGAAAATTATCTTTAAAAAGAATGTGAACTTGCTGACATAACATGTTCTCTTCCATTCTTCTCCCTCCCCCAACACCATGCCTTCTTTTTTTTCATTACTCGCAATGATGGGATTAGCACAGCTTGTACTGGGGCTTCGGAACTATAATAAACAAGGAGCAATTTTCTGGTCCTAATTAACTCCTGTTAAAATAAGCACTGCACAACAATAGTCCATCCAGAGTTACGGTGAAAAAACAACAACAAACCCTAACATTCTATGAATAATGAACTCTTTTAAATGAGCAGATTACTGCCGTGTCTTAATGAGCTGCTCTGTGGCCACAGGGCAGATATTGCAGCCTGGAATAATAGAGTGTTTTTTCAGCAGACACTTGCAAGCTGGGCTAACAGCAGAATGGCTTCTCTGGTAAACTCAGAGAGGTGACATCATGGTTTCTTCAGTTTCCATTTCATTTTTTTACACACATCTTCTGCAACTGATACCAGTCATTCCCATCTTTCTTCGAAACGTCTTCTTTGACCTCCAGGTCTCTATATTTAAGCTTCCTCTTTGTTTGTATCTTTTCCGATGTATATTTCACACACCATAAAATTCACTTGTTTCAAAATGTACAAAACAAAAAGTTTTGGTAAATTTACAGTGCTATGCAACTATCACCACAATCTAATTTTACAACCTTTCCATGGCATCATAAAAGAAATTTTGTGCTGATTTGCAGTCATTTCCTGTTTCCACTCCCAGGACAACCTTAGCAACCACTAATCTTCTGTCTCTAGAGGCTTCCAATGCATGTGAAGTACTTTCTTACTGTGGTTTCAACTTGCATTTCTCCATGGCTAATAATGTTGAGCATCTCTCATTTGTGTCTGATTGTTCTTTCTGTTTTCTTTTTTTATATTTCTGCCAGTAATCAATCCCAGCACTTTGGGAGGCCAAGAAGAGTAGATTGCCTGAGCCCATGGGTTGGAGACCAGCCCGGGCAACTTGGCAAGACCTCGTCTCCACACTAAATAAAAAATTAGTTGGGCATGGTAGCGCACACCTGTAGTTCTGGTTACTTGGAAGGCTGAGATGGAAGGATCGTTGGAGACCAGCAGGTTGACGCTGGGGTGGTCGTGAGTGTGCCACTGCACTCCATCTTGGGAAACGGAGTGAGACTACAACTCAAAAAAAAAAAAGATCTTGAAATAAAGTGGTTGTTTTTTTTAATTCTCTTTTTAGTATTCCTTAATATTTCTGATGTACCCTTTTTCTTTTACACTCTTTTCCTGATCCACATGGATCATGTGGACTACCACTCATGTAACTAACTTCCATATCTAAATGCATGTTGCTAATGACTCATTCTCAATCCATTTATCTCCATAAAGTTGCTGATACCATATGCTAAAAAAAAACTTTAGGTGAATTAAGTGTAGCAGAGTTTATCTGAGCAAAGAAATGATTTATAAATCGGGCAGCAGTCTGTACCAAAAATGGTTCAAAATGTTCCACCCCATCAAATATGCAGATAGTACTTATAGCCGGATAAAAGGAAGTGACATACAGAAAAAATCTGATTGACTGCAGTCAGCATTTTCCTTATTATATGGTCATGTTTGGCAGTTTTCAGCTTCTGTCAGTTGAAGATTTAGTTGCTATGATTGGCTGAGACTGTAACTTGTGACATTTCCAGTTTAGGTTATAGCCTGTTTACATATCACGTTAGGTTACAGTTCACTATAAATTGAGAAAGCTTTAGGCCAAACTTAAATTATGTATGGAGACAGCTTTATGCCAAACTTAATTCAATTTAATACATATTTCTACTTAGAAAATTGGCAAGGAAGCTGAATTTTAAATTTACATATAAATAATACAAAGAAGTTCAAGTTTACCTTGATTAAACATATAATTACTCAAAGTATTAGTATACTACAGTTATTTGGATTTTACATACACATACTGACCACATGATCAGTCTTGCCTACTCTCCTACTATCATATGGCTAGTGTAGGATTCATTTGGTTGGGAGCAACTCCAATTTAGAGCCCAGCTGCCATCATCATCTTCTCTGCTTGCCTCTTATTCTGTTACATTCCTTTTCTTTTTGTGACATAATGGCTGCAGTTGAGGCACAAAGGGAGTACCTCATTATCTTCTCTTCTGACTTTTTCATCTTCCTCTCTGATCAGTAGCCAATACAGTGACTCCATTCAGATGTTAAACTAATGCTTAAGCAACAATTATTATCCATTTCACACTGTGCAACCAAGAGAGCATGGGGGAAACAGGAGAACAAAGCAAGGAACAAAAGAGCAAAAGAGGTCAAATTAATTTGCAAACTGGGAAAAAAATATATCAGATCTTGATGTAAAATAGAAAAGTTTGGAAGACTGGAATTGCTAAACAAATGGTCAAAGGAAGTCACAAGATGAAAACAAGACAAGTACTTACTGAATGAGAGTTTATAAAGTTTTAGAAGTATCACATTTCTAGATTCTATATCGTTTTTGCTCTATTTAAATATTTGTACTAACTGAGGTTTGTAGGTAAAAAGTGAAATTAATCTGTAATCTAAGTAATATTCATTTTGTATACAAAAGCATGGTTAAATATATTCAGTAGTCTAACTTGTTGCTTTTGACTATTAACTCTTGATGTGACAGGAGTTCATTTGTGTTACGCTAATCATCACCATTAATTACATGATGGACAACCTACTCTACAGCCCTCAGGCCCCCACCACTCCACCCAAGCTCAAGAGCTACTGGAGTATAGTAGTAGCTTATAAAGGAAAATAAAAATCTTTCAGTGATGATATTAACTCACTCACACTTGAGACAAAATATCTTCATTATAGGAAGACGGTTATCCTAGAGCATCTGCATTTTTTGATGCTTTAGAAAATGAAATTAAAAGGAAGATAAATTAACAATAACCACCCAGAAATGAACATTATTAGTATTTGATTAGTTTTCTGTCTTGCTTTATCTACTTAATATGATACAAGTGTTTTCTTAGCTCATTAAAAACTTAACATAGAAAACAATAACAAACCCTCCTGTGGTTTTTCATCTCTCTTAGAGTAAAAGTTAAAGTCCTGAGGATGACCTGTAACTCTACACAATCTGACTTGCCCTTGCATATGGGAGGAGAGTTCACCTTCAATACATCCAGAAAACCTATCCCCTTACCCCCTGCATTTTGCTTCAGCCACAACTACCTCTCCATTGACTATTTAACAAGCCAGACAGTTCCCTGCATAACAGCCTCTCACTGGCTCTTTCCTCTGCCTGCTGTATTCTTTTCCCAGATTATCTGTATTGCTTGCTTTCTCACCTCTTCCAAGTCTTTGGTCCAGTAGTACCCAAACTTTTCCTTCCCCATGCATTCTTTAATTTTTCACCATAGAATTTATATACTTAGTAATGCAATATTTATGTTAAATTAGTAAAAAGTATTTATGTTTAAATGCTTGTTCATCTTCTACAGTGGAATGTGAGTGACAGAGGACAGAAATCTTTGTTTTCTTTTTGGTATCCCCAAAGCCTAAACTGATGCCTCACTCATGATAGGCAGTTCCTTAAAGACTGTGGTTCCTTGTGATATAAGGTCAGAAGTGAAGTTGTAAAGTCCTTTCCATCTCCTAGAGAAGTAGTGAATGTCTCTGCTTCCTATTGACTAAGGTACAGTCTGGACTGGAGAACAGACATGAGACAAGAGTTCTGTATTCTGCCCTCACAAAGAAATTTTATGTCTTTTTAACTCGTTTACACTTGAAATTCTCATCTTCCTTTAAATCACATGGATAATCTGTTGACCCTTACAACAGCTCTGAGCTATTATTATTCCCAACTGAGAGAGAAAGGAAGAAGCTGTAGGGTTTATTGAGGCCCTTAGTGGCAGAACCAGGACTAGTAAAACACGTTATTGGGTTTCCTATTCTATGTAGTCACAATGAACTACAGTCACATCTCTGATGACAGTAAATTAGCAAGTCGCCAGGAGTCTCCCTTTCGACCCTCAAAAGAGTATTATAGCCTGTGTAATTATCTTCTGAATATAGATACAAGAATACCTATTACATTGATATGCTTTCAGCAGGTCTTAGCCTTTCTTTCTTTTCTATTGTTTCCTTAGTTTTGTTTGGTTCAGTGTGCAAGTACTTAACTTTAATCTTCATTTCTCTTAATTTTATTTTACAATTAAAAACCCACATTTATTTGCATAGCCCATCCCAGAGTCCAAAATGCATTCACACCTTTCCATTTGATTCACCCTCAATCGACTCCAGTTGAGGCAAGATCAGGTAGGTGTATCTTCAGAAGGACGAGTGACCTGCCTAGTGTGACAATACTGGTAAGCCTCAGAACCAGGGCACATACACAAAGCTTTTCAGTGAAGACCCAATGCTGGTCAACTTACTGGATATGCATTTACGGAGTGTGTGTGTGTGTGTGTGTGTGTATGTGTGTGTGTGTGCATGCTTTGAGGGAGGGGAGCAATTATATAATGGGAAGAAATCACCTAGAAATTATAATGGGAAGAAATTATCTAGAAATTATTTTAGAAACGTAATTGTCACTTTTTCACTCCACTTCCATTTTCCTGGTAATTATTCTGCCTCCATAATTCAAAAGCAGACTCTTTGGAAGTTCCTTTCCACTCCTTTTCCTATTGTCACTAGAGCCTCATCACCTTCTACTAATCTCAACTTTCTGTTTTTGAACCTTTGCTGCTGCTTCCTTTCTGCCATCCTCAGTCCCCAAGTGCAATTTTGCCAGATTCCAGGTCCAAAGTTAACATCACTTTCTCTTTGGTCACACTAGTAAAGGTGCTTCCTTTTATTCTGCAATATCCATATGCTGCCCAACTTTGAAGAGTTTTCTTCCTCTCTTTTAGAGTTGTGTTAGTGAGCTCTCCAGTCTCATCATCCAGCACTCCTCACAATATAGCATTTAATATAGTGCCTTGTACACTGTCGGCAGGTATGTAGGATAGACTCAGGGACATTCTGCAAGAGGATGGTAGCAGGAATCACTGCTTGCCTCTCTTCTCTACCCAACTTCAGCACGACAACCCTTTTTCAATGCTCCATTTCGCTCCCCACTTGCATGCCACACACACAAGGTGGCATGAGTTATGACTGCCGCTTGCATCAAGTTAGGGAAATGCTGAATGCATCAATGACACTTCAAAGTCTCATTGCACCGTAAATACATAAGTAATTGTTTTTTGGCCGGTGCATACTTTTTCTATGCAGTAAAGTATTTTTCATTTCGCTGGACACTTCTTACAGCATTTGCCCAACCTATTACCAAGATTTTTGTTATGTTTAACAAGTACAGTTAGTTTACCCAGCACAGAAAATTTGTTCATTTGCTAGGTCTATTAATTGATCCATTATATTTGGATGTGCAGCATAATAAATGGCTTTCAAGAAAATAGTTAGGTATTTGTGATCTAACAAGTTTAAAAATGATTTTAATCATTTCTTTGTGTGAATGATTCACATTGATATACTGTTTGGGGGTAAGTTTAATAAATGGAATAAATTCTATTTAAAAGTTATTTTATGACATAAATTATTGAGAATTTTATAATTTTAAAGAGAATATAAATTTTTCTAATTTGAGAACAAAAGATACTTCTATAAATGCCACTTATTTGAGAA
Organism: Tarsius wallacei; assembly: GCA_963574415.1. Lineage (NCBI taxonomy): Eukaryota > Metazoa > Chordata > Mammalia > Primates > Tarsiidae > Tarsius > Tarsius wallacei. The sequence goes on from CAUYQG010192427.1 coordinate 10,411, forward strand.
TATACTTATGATATTGAGTTGTACATTCCTTTAGATTTTTCTAAAGAAATATTAGCTGTTTACTCTTTAATTAATATGATTTATATTTTTCTTTCTTTCTTGGTATTGATATATGCCTGGGAATAAGCTTGAAAAATGTAATGAATCCTACTTAAAAGTCATTTTGTGATGTAAATTATTGAAGATTTTATAATTGTAAAGATAATATAAACTTCCTTAAATTTAAGAGATAAGGATACTTCTATAAATTCCAAGTGCATTTGGGAATATACTTGTGTACAGTATGAGTTGCATATTAATTTATATTTTTCTAAAGAAATATTAGTTGTTTATTTTTCAATTAATAGGACTTGTGGCCTTCTTTCTTTCTTTTTATTTCTGAATTCACAACTTTTAAATATCTTCAACAGGACTTCGCCTCTGAAAATTAATCAATGCCTTGATTGACATCTCACAATACATTAGAACTATAATTTATACTTGATTTTGCTTTGATTTCACCCTAAATTAATTTTCCATTTCAATATGATTAGAGGTTTTGAAGACACAATGGAATCTATGAAGTACACTTTTACTTTATATTAAAAATAGAATTAACATTAAAATTGTTCCATAAGGATTGAACTTTTCTCTATTTTTTCTTTGGTTTATCCTAGCACCCAGAACAATGCCAGTATACAGGGGCACTCAACAAATCCGAGTATATCGATTCCTCCTATCCACTGCACTTTACCTCCTTGGGGAAGTGGAAGATCAGGAGATGTCTCATTTAACTATCATAACCATTCTTTGTGATAAATATGATTATCCCTACTTTACAAATGAGGAAACAGAAACATTGAGAAGTTATGGTGCTCATTCAAGATAACAGAGTTAGCCATAAGAAACTCAAACAACTCGACAACAACCACAAAATAACCCCACTCAAAAGTGGGCAAAGGATATGAACAAACATTTTTCTTTATTTTATTTTATTTTTTTAAATTGTGGGGTACAATTCAGAGTTAGGTATACAAATATTCATTGTACAGGTACCCTTGTTGTTGAGGTGTGCCCACCCCAGGCAGATCTCAACTACTGTCAATCCCACCTCCCCCACCTCCCCACAGTTTCCTCCTACTGTCAATGCTTGAACAAACATTTTTCAAAAGAAGACACATAAATGGCCAATAAACATATGAAAAAATGCTCAGCATCACTAATCATCAGAGAAATTCAAACTAATACCACAGAAAGATACCATCTTATGCCAGTCAGAATGGTTATTACAAAAAAGTCAAGAACAACAGATACTGGCGAAGATGTGGAGAAAAGGGAATACTTCTACATTATTGGTGGGAATGTAAATTAGTACAACCTCTATGGAAAAGTGTGGAGATTTCACAAAGAACAAAAAAATAGAACTACCATTAGATTCAACAATTCCACTACTGGGTATATAGCCAAAAAGAAAGACATCATTATGTCAAAAAGAAGCCTGTACTCATATGTTTACCACACCACTATTTACAACAGCAAAGATATGGGATCAACCTAGGTATATGGGATCCACCTTTATCCAGTGGAGGACTGGATAAAGAAAATGTGGTATATATACCATGGAATATTTGGTATACTCAGTCATAAAAAAAGAATGAAATAATGTATTTTGCAGCAACATAGATGGACCTGGAGGTCCTTATCCTAAGTGAAATAATTCAGAAACAGAAAGTCAAATACCACATGTTGCCACTTGTAAGTGGGAGCTGAATAGTGGGTGCACATGGACATACAGAGCGGAATAACAGACACTAGAGAATACAAAAGGTGAAAAAATGGGAGGGTGGTGAGGGTTAAAAAATTACCTATGGGGAACAATGTTGACTATTTGAGTGATGGGTATGCTAAAAGCCCAGACTTTATCACTGAGCAATATGTTCATATAACAAAAATGCACTTTTATTCCTAAATCTAAAAAATATTTTAAAAGAAAATAAAGTAAAATAAAATATTTAATTAACAAAAGGTTGTATACATTTTAAAAAAGATAACAGGGCTAATAAATTGGAGAGTTAGAGTAAATATCTTGAAGTCTGTCTGTCTGCGAAGCTGTCCTCTGAAAAAATCCTGTTGCCTCTCTTCACTCAAAAACATTGTAAATAGAAGGAACATCAACTCCTCTGCCTGCATCACCACACTGTACAATAATTTTTAAAAATTACTTTCAAATTTTACAACATAGGATCTCCCTCTATAACCCAGGTCAGACTGCAATTATAGTTCACTGCAGCCTCAAATTCCTGGGCTCAAGCCATCCTCCTGCCTCACCCTCCCAAGTAGCTAGGACACTACAGCACATGCTGCCCAGGTTGGTCTCGAACTCCTGGCCTCAAGTATTCCTCCCATTTAGGCCTCCCAAAGTGCTGGGATCACAGACATAAGCCACCACAGCCAACCCCTGTATAAGAATATGAAAACCAACTGAGGTAAAATGAAAAAAAAAAAATTGCAAGTCAATGCCACAACCAGGTCATGACCTAGACCATTAAGCTGTTTGGGTTTTTAAGAAGGTGAGGTTCTTCCATCTTGAAATGTTAAAACCCACCTGGGAAGGAGGTAGACCTTGTGCAAGGGTAATGTGTAAATCTGCAGTTAGAAGAGGTGAGTGGCTTGGCAGTAATACAGGTGGGACCTCTGGCTGTTGGTTTTCTTCAGTGTGAACATGTGATGTTTGGACTCTCCAGAAAGCAGGCCATGTCATGTACCTGACTAGTTGATTCTGACTTCAATTTAGGGTCCTCCTAGATTTTGGAGCAAGACCTTCCAGAAGAACCTCAGGGAGTCCAATCATCAATATATTCAACAAATACATATATGGCATATGCTGAGCACTGGTCTAAGGATTGGATATACTAGAGACAAAGAAAACAAAGTTTCTGACCTCAGAAAGTTCACAATCATATTGCATGCATATGCAAGTGTGTACACACATCTCAACATAACATTGCAGGGTTCTTTATGTAGTATAAAATTGTAGGAGAAAATAAATATCTTTCTTTCTGACTTCATTTGAGGGTCCTCCTAGATATTAGGTTCTTAAGTTCACAGCTAAGGGCTTACCTCAAGTATCCAGTGTTTTATGCTCATTCTTGCCAGTATATATGTTAGTGCGTATTTTCCCTATCCACATTTTTCAGAGAAAGAAATTGAGTTTTAGAGGCATTCACTGACTGACTTGGGTTCTCACAGCAAATGGTGACAAAGTCAGGATTAAAAGCATCTCAGGTCTCTTTGATACCAAGGACAAGGTTCCTAACCCATCAGGGAAGAGGACGTTCAGGAAAAGTTCTTAAGAGAACTGACAAGATATGTCTTTGATCTTATTTTAAATCTACATTTTTGTGCAGACTGCTTCCTCACCTGAGCCTCAGTTGAACGTGGACTGCTCAAGTCTAAAAAAAAAAAATTAGGAGCTGAATTTCTTGTTCCTTTTTCAGACACCAGTTTTATCCTATTTAGCAAACATAAATAGTGCTTTGCTCTGTCACACTGCTCAACTATTGCTTATTCATGGTCCCCATTTTTCCTTGCTTGTGCCTTAAAGGTCCCCAGTAATTACTCATTGGCTGTTTAGACACATAGCCCTAGAGGCTGGCTTGGTCTTCTATTTGCTACAATAGGAAAATTTTATGGTACAGCAACATGAGTGACAGCATCAGTATGCTTTTATAAAATGATGAGATTCTATTAAGTGGGGATTTCTCCTTCCTTCCAAAATAATTTTACCTTTTCATTTCATTTAGAATCCAAAACAGCATTATGCTTTCTTCAGGTGCATTATCTGAAGACTATCCCAGATACTTTTATATTAATTAGAAACTGAAATGCTTGACATGCAAACACTGGTAGCCGCCTCTCCCCGGGCAGGCCTGTTGTTATATTCATGAAGTGCTTCCTGAAGGTTTCTTAGACTTGCACAGAATAAGAAGGGAATTGTTTGGTCTGTCCATCGCTGCAATTCCTCCTAATTGTTATTTGTATTATTCCTTAAGGCTTTCACTCCCTACAGATTCTGTGCCAGTACTAATATTACAATGTACATAGCGTATATTTTTTAAGAGTCTGAGGGAGCCATGTATAAAGTCTATTTCAATTTCTCTCAGCAGGCACTGAAATGCTACTAAACAAAATGTCCTTACCACAGCTTGCATAACTTAAAAAGTATATCATTTGCAAGAAAAAGCTGCAGATTCTATTTTGCCTTCAGTATTTTGAACACTACACCTGCCCTGCTATATTCAGGGCTAGATCTTTGCACAGGCAGTTAAGGGCCACCTACATCGTGTGTTTTGAGACACAAAGAAATGATCATTTTGTTCAAAACATATCCTCATTAGGTGCCCAGTGCTCCACTTTCCTTTCTTCAGTCTAGCCAAGAAAAGGGTGAGTGATTAATATATCAAGAAAGTGAGGGGATTATCCAAAGACAATTTCTACAAAACAAGTCTATTTTTTCTTCAATTCATATATTAGAAAGGTTTAAGGTTTCAAATAGCAAATGTTGATTCTTTGGTTTCTGAAGCAATAAAAACTTTGAACAGGGAAATTGTTATGTAAGAGAGTACAGAGAGCCTATTTCCCAAGAGCTGAAATCCTACGTTCTAAATCTATGTATCTGAATCTCAACGGCATTGATCTCTAGGAAAATTATTATTTGATTATCAAAAAATAACTGGGGGTGGTGGTGCGCATCTGTAGTCCCAGTCACTTGGAAGATTGAGGCGGAATGATTACCTGAGCCCAGCAGGTCAAGGCTTGATAACCGCGATTGTGCCACTGCATTCCAACCTGGGTTACAGAGTAAGACTCCCAAAAAAAAAAAAAAAGAAAGAAAAAAAGGATCAGAATCTCCCATCTTTATAAAATCTGAAATTGCCTAAGGGAATTCTGGTCTGATATCACAAAAGTATTTGTAAACAGATTCTTACAAGCCTTTGCTCAAACACACATAAGCATTTCTTTCTTTTTTTTCTTTTCATGTCCTACAAGAAAAGTTTGAACCAACATAAAAGATTCCGGATTGTGTGCCCATGCTGAAGTGCTTATGACTTAAGAAAGAGGGCTATCGAAGATTATATTTAGACATTCATGATACAATGCTTTATATTAACAACAATAAGTGTTTAAAACTCCAGTTATCTGCCAATAATGGTTCAGAAACTAAATCACGGATCAGCTGGGTGCGGTGGCTCACGCCAGTAATCCCAGCATTTTGGGAGGCTGAGGAGAGAGGATTGCCTGACCCCGGAGGTCTCGACCAGTCTAGGCAACATAGCAAGACCTCATCTTTACCAAAACTAAAAAAATTAGCCTGGTGTGGTGATGCATACCTGTGGTCACAGCTACTCAGGAGGCTGAAGTGGAAGGATTGTCTAAGCCCAAGAGGTCGAGGCTACAGTGAGCTGTGATCATGCCTCTCACTCCAGCCTGGGCAACAGAATGAGACAGACCCTGACCAAAAAAAAAAAAAAAAAAAAAAATTCACAGCTCATTGAGATGAACTGGTCTATGGGTGGGAAGGATGAAAATCAGAACTTTCCTGCCATGTGGCCTTTGAGTGTTGTCTGCCCAACTGACAGTTCCTGAATTGTACTGACTGGAGGCTGGGAGCAGTCCAGGGGTGGGGATGGAAGTTGGGGAGCAGAGACGAGACAAAGTCTCATGTGCTATGAAAACACTAGCAGACCTGCTTCTGATCAGACTAAAGATAGGAAAATTCTTACTTATTTATGCTCCTTATTTATTCATTCATTCATTCTTTTGTCTGAATCAGAGTCTTACTCTGTCACCCAGACTGGAATGTAGTGGCACGCTCACAGCCCCCGCAGCCTCAACCTGCTGGGCTCAGGTGATCCTTCTACCTCAGCCTTCCAAGTAGCTGGAACTACAGACGCACACCACCATGCCTGGCTAATTTTTTTGATTTATTGTAGAGACAAGGTCTCACCAAGTTGCCCAGGTGGGTCTCGAACCCCTCCACTCAGCAGTCCTCTCACCTACACCTCCCAAAGTGCTGAGATTGCAGGCATGAGCCACCAAGCCTGGCACCATGCTCCTTTTTTAAAAAGCAAGTTATGACTACACTAATTTAGGGCCAATGTGATCTCAACAGCTAGTCACATTTAGAAATATTGATTTATTTATATTTATTTTTGAGTCAGGAGTCTCACTCTGTCACCCAGGCTGGAATGCAGTGGTGACATTATAGCTAACTGTAGCCTCCAACTCCTGGCCTCACGCAATTCTCCTGCCTCGGCCTCCTGACGAGCTGGGACTATAGGTGTGCACCACCACACCAGGTTAATTTATTTTTTGTAAACTGGGTGTAGTGGCTCACACCTGTAATCCTAGCAGTTTGGGAGGCTGAAGCGAGAGGATTGCCTGAGCCCATGGGTTTGAGACCAGTCTGGACAACTTGGCGAGACCTCATCTCTTCAATAAATTTTTTTAAAATTATTTTTTGTAGAGATGGGGTTTCACTGTGCTACCCAGGTTTATCTCCAACTCCTGACCTCAAGTGATCCTCTAATCTCAGTCTTCCAAAATGCTGGGTATGAGCCACTATGCCCAGATGTTACTGATAAACAATAAGTGTATCTACATAGAACAGTGACTTTCAGCAGGGATAATTTTGCCTTCCTCACCCCCTCCCTACACCCATTTGGCAGTGTCTGGGATACATTTTGGTTTGTCAAGGAGGGTGTCTGCTACTCACATCCCACAAGTAGATGTCAGAGAGGCTGCTAAATACTCTACAATGCACAGCACAGCACCCTACAGCAAGGATGTCTCCTGTCCAAAATGTAATTGCACAGAGGTTGGGAAACCTTGATATAGAAACATCTGCCCAGGCACGGTGGCTCATGCCTGTAATCCCAACACTTTGGGAGGTCGAGGCAGAAGAATAGCTTGAGGCTAGGAGTTGGAGACCAGCCTGGGCAAAATAGCAAGATCTCATCTCAAAAAAAAAAAAAAAGCCAGGTGTGGTAGCATGTACCTGTCGTCCCAGCTACTCAGGAGGCTGAAGTGGAAGGATCGCCCGAGCCCAGGAGAGGGAGGCTTTGGTGAGCTGTGATCGTGCCACTACACTCCAGCCTGTGTGACAGAGTGAGACCCCGACTCAAACAAAAAAGAAAAAGAAAAACAATCTTTCTTTCTCTTTATTTGAAATATACAATGTGCCCAGGACCCATGGGACATAATTTAGTTCCCAGAGAGGGAAAACAAGTCGGCACCAACCCTTTCTGCCGTGTGAGCTACCCACATCCTCAACTGTATGCCGTACATTCTTGCTTGGACTTCTCCAGGAGACTATCCACTGGCCTCTCTGTTTCTCAAACTCCTGGCCTCAAGCAATCTTCCTGCCTCAGCCTCCCAATGTGCTGGGATTACAGGCATGAGCCACTGCGCCCTGTGTGGTCTCCCCTTTTCAGCTTCTGCCCCTCTACTCCGCTCTCCCCTGGAGCAGCCAGTGGGAGGTCCCCATTGCTCCAGGTCATGTTAAATTTCCTGTGTCTGAGACCCTGTGGGATTCCCTCTGGCCTCGCTCTGCTGCCTCCCGCAGAGCACCCTGGAGCCACACTGGCTTTCCAGTAGTTGCTCAATATTTTCTCCCAAGTCCTCTTATCTCCTCGCCTCACATCTGATCTTAGTTTCAGGATGCCTTCCTTAACCCACTAGATGAGGGCACCTGTGCCAAGCTCTCTTGGCCTCTGTACTTCTGTATATATATATTTTTAAATCTGGGTCTCACTGTCACCCAGGCTGGAGTGCAGTGGCACAATCACAGCTCATTGCAGCCTCAATCTCCTGGACTCAGGTGATCCTCCTGTCTCAACCTCCCAAGAAGCTGGGACTATAAGTGCACACAACCATACCTGGCTAATTTTTTGATTTTTTTGTGGAGACGAGGTCTCGCTATATTGCCCAGCTTGGTCCTGAACTCCTGGGTTCAGACAATCCTCCTGCCTCAGCCTCCCAAAGTGCTGGGATTATAGACGTGAGCCACTGTGCCTGATCTGTATTTTCCTCTAAAAAAAAAAAAAGTTTTGCCGGACTCGGTGGCTCAGCCTGTAATCCCGCGCCTTGGGAGGCTGAGATGAGTGGATTGCCTGAGCCCATGGGTTCGAGACCCGCCT
>CAUYQG010192428.1:0-12099 GCA_963574415.1 Tarsius wallacei
AACCTCTGTGAAAAGTGTGGAGATTTCTAAAAGATCTAAAAATTGACCTTCCATACGACCCAGCAATCCTCCTTCTGGGAATATACTTGGAGGAACTCAAATCACTCTATAAAAAAGATACTTGTACATGCCTATTTATTGCAGCATTATTCACAATAGCAAAAACATGGAACCAATAGTGCTGCCCATCAAAAGGAGACTGGATTAAAAAAAATGTGGACTATATACACAATGGAATATTACACAGACATAACGAAGAACAAAATTATGAGCTTCACAGCAACTTGGATGGATTTAGAATCTATAATACTCAGTGATCTATCATAGAAACAAAGAACTGAGTACCACATGTTCTCACTCATAAGCAGATCCTGAACAATTATCATAATATTATAAGAATGGGATTGGCAGTAGTGGGAAACTGCCAGGGGAGGGGAGGGGCACACTTTGTCAATAAGTGTACCTGATCTCAAACCAGGTGCAGTGGGGACCAAAGTAAGGACCAAACTTTACCTGTACAATGACCATTTGTATACCTAACTTTGAATTGTACCCTACATCTCTAAAATAATAATAATAATAATAATAATAAAGCATCACTTTTTTTCCTCTATCAGTAGACTGAAGTTGAAAGAAGGCAGATGGTGAGATAGTTTACCAAAATATGTCTTTGAGAAAAAAGTTTTTTGTTTTTTAACTTTTAATTTTATTTTAAAGATGTGGGGTACAATTCAGGGTTAGGTATACAAATGTTCATTATGTAGGTACCCTTGTTGATGAGTGTGCTCCCCACCACCCGGCAGTTTTCCACTACTGCCATTCCCGCCATCCCCTCCCCCACCAGGCAGTTTCCCACTACTGCCAATCCTTTTCCTATAGTATTACAATAATTGTTCAAGGTCCATTTATGAGTGAGAACATGTGATACTCATTTCTTTGTTTCTGTGATAGATCACTCAGTATTATAGCCTCTAAATCCATCCAAGCAAACAACTTTTAACTGAACAGCAGGCATCTCAGTGTTGACATCCTTTGGCTATCCACACGGGGAACTTTCCAGGGACCCTTCTCTGGTGACTTCTCCAGTATCATACTATCCCACAGCCCCACCATCACCACTCCCTCTCCAATTATTTGCTTCCCTTTAGGAGTGAAGCAAACTCCTCTTCTCTTTATAGAGAGAGCAGCTCATCCCTGTTCTCTGAATTTGGCCCCTGCCCTCAAGATTCATCTACCCTAAGCAACTTGGCAATGTATTTTTACAAAGACAGCTCCTTCTCAAGGAGAGTTCTGGTGCCAGTTCACAGTAAGAGTGACTTATTCAGCTCCTTTCATGTAGGCAGTAAGTAGGCTTGGACTCCTGTCTCCCCTTAGAAGACGAGAGTATAGTGTTCTCTGCTCCAGGGCTATAACCACCAGCAGAAAAGCTGCAACAAGTCGACTCAAGCACTTGCAAGGACCAAGAACACCAGGGTCTCAAGTCTCAGGTCCTGGATAGGTCATGCCTAGCAGATTTTCAAGGTTATGAATACAGCCATAAGATTGTCTTGTTGTAGAATATTTTAAAGCTGAATAGAGCCATGAGATCTAGGAAACTGAGGGGCCTCTGCTGGTATTTGGAAAAAGAACTGGAATCCAGGTCTGCAGATACCCAGGTCCACTTTTTTCCTCCCTGCGCCATATAGCCAGTTCTGATGGCAGAAGTGGTCATCCCTGGTTCCTAGTTATACCGAACGGTTTTACTCTGCAACTTGCTCATGCCACAGAATTGGCACAGAAGCAGTCATCTACACAGTAAGAGAATTGTAAACCCAAAGTTTTTGAGTGACTCAGCTTGTGAAGCGCTCATCATTGCTGACTTCCAAGCAGGGCTATGGAATCATATGTTTTCTTTCTTGATTTCCTTGAGCTCAATGAATCAGCTTCATTCATTAAATCAATTATTGACTAGTCTGAATTACACAGTCACACAGATTGACAGCAGCACAATTCTGAAATGAGTCGCTTACATTAATAATAAAAATAATAGCAATAACAATAGTGAAACTAACATATAGCATTAACAACTAATATAGAGTTTACTTTGTTTATGAGTATTAACTAAATTAATCCTCATAATACCAAACGGGGCAGGTACTATCAGTAACATCCATTTTACAGTTGAGGAAACTGAGGCACAGGGACGCTAAGTACCATGCCAAGGTCACATAGCTAGATATTGATGGAATCTGAACGTGAACCTGTGTTGCCTCAGTCCAGAACACTTGCTCTGCATTCTGAGCATCTATGACCTTGACTATGAAGGACTACCCCCATTTTTGACATGTTTTGGACAGTCAGTGGTGACTAAACTTTTCTTGGTGCCTGAAATAGTACAGACAGACTACCAGATAAATATATCTGAACACAAGAATCTACTATTATTCTCCTCTAAGCACCTCTACAACACAGTAAGAGTCATTTATTAAAAGCATCATGGTAAAAACTGTATTTTGTGCTCACCACACTTGTTTCTCTTCTTGCATACCAGAAGACTAAATATCCTAGCCTCCCTTGCAGATAAGTTGGGACTGTGTGCTTCAACCAATGGGATGTGATCAGAAGGGACACATGCCACTTCCAGACTGGAAGAAGAGGAGCAGACTGAAGATTAGAAAATAAATGACCAGGAAAAAAACAAAACTGAATATCAAGCTGACTTACACTTCAAAATACGCAAAAGACCCAGAAACTGGGGCATCCAAAAACTCAAAAAGGGAGAGTAAATGGAGAGAAGATATAAAAGAATGTATTGTCTTTTTAAAGAAGCAGCCACAATGTCATAGCCTTTCCTTTACTTCCCAAAGTCTATTCCAATCACAAAGTTAAGATTTAGACTGGGCACAGTGGCTCACGCCTGTAATCCTAGCGCTTTGGGAGGCTGAGATGGATCACTTGTGCCCAGGAATTCAAGACCAGCCTGAGCAACATAGCAAGACTTTGTTGCTACAAAAAATAAAAAAATAAAATAAAATTTAGCCAGGTGATGGCATGCACCTGTAGTCCCAGTTACTCGGGAGACTGAGGTGGAAGGACCACCTGAGTCCAGGAGATCAAGGCTGTAGTGAACTGTGATTGCACCACTGCACTCCAGCCTGAGCGACAGAGTGAGACTGACTCAAAAAAGAAAAAGAGAAAAAAAAGTTAAGATTTGTTCTCTCTGGACTAAGGGACACCATGTGCAAAGTGAGGAGGGCTGGGCTATGGTACCGAAGTAGGGACAGGAATAGAAGATAAACTCAACGCATATTCGATGCTGAGACTCCCAGCCCCCATCTCCCACTTGGATTCAGTGTGCTGGAAGCCGGGTCTTTGTCCTCCAGTTAGGAGACTGGAAGAGCCTTTTTTGATCCTCTCAAGAAGTAAGGCCTAAAGATTCTAACATGAAAGATTTCTGGTCTAAGCTATCCAGCCAGTTTATCTTACTGTGAAGTTCACAGTTGATAATCCCCCACTCATACACTCAGGGCTTCCATTTGGCACTTGAGTACTCTTAAATATAAGCAGATAACCAAGGATTGCCAGACACATAGGAAATGCCTCGAATAGAGAAGATAGATGGACACAAACAAGCAGAAAAATGTAACTTGGAGCAAACGGAGTTACGTAGGGAGACGGAAATTCACCAAAACTATCATCAGTAGCCCTCAGAGAAAACAAATAAAATATTTCAACCATTTTTAAAATGCATCTTATTAGACATTTAGTTCTTTTAAGAACTGAAAAGTGTTCTTGGGAATTAAAACTAGGATAGCATTAAATAAAAAATTAAAGAAATAATTTAAAAATAGTACAATAATAATTTTGAATAACAATAATAAGTTCAATAATGAAATTGAAGAACTTTTTCAGTAAGTAAAGATGCAGGTATGATGGCTCATGCCTGTAATCCCTACACTTTGGGGGCAGAGGCAGGAGGATTGTTTGAGCCCAAGAGTTCAAGAGCAACCTAGGAAACATAGCAAGATCTTGTATCTAAAAAAAAAAACCCAAAAAATTAGCCAGGCATGGTGATGCACGCCTGTAGTCCCAGCTACTCAGGAGGCTGAGGCAGAGGGGTTGCCTGAGTCCACGAGATTGAGGCTGTGGTGAGCTGTGATTGTTCCACTGTACTCCAGCTTGGGGGAGAGAGTGAGACCATGACTCAAAAAAAGAAAAGAAAGAAAAAGAGAAAACAGTAGACAAAAAAATAAAAAATATTTTTAGAAAATGTTCCAGCACTCTAGAATATTCATTTACAAATTGTAAAGAACAGCTGAGTGAAAATTAACCATATACCAAGTCATATTATCATAATATTGCAGAACAAAAAAGATTATATATATATATATATATATATATATAAATTCTGAAGAACATTTATTTGCTGTCTAAACTTCTATGCCTATCATTGTGAACTCAGAATAAAGACATCATCAGATGTTAGGTTCCCAGAAAATCACTTTCCTGAATGTTTTTTTCAGAAATTACTAGTGGATATGTCCACCAAAATGAAGGAGAAAATCAAAAAAATAAACAACTACAAAAAACTGGAACATGAGAAACAGAAGCTCCAACACAGGAGAACCGTGTTGAAAATCCCCTGGATGATGAAGAAGGGAGACCCTCAAGGAGACAGTTTTGCCCAAGGCTCTTAAGAGGCAAAAGCAAGAGCTGGCAGACCTTAAGGCTTCTGCCTGCAACTGGCATAGTGTCACTTCTGCTGCATTCCAGTGACTGCAGCAAACCAGGAGGTCAGCCTGGATTCAGTGCAGGAGGAGATATCACAGGAGTGGGAACTTTGGGAGTTATAGTTCCTTGAAAGCCATTTTCAAAGACTAGCTACTAAAAAAAAACCAAAATAATCTGCTGGTTGCCCCTGAGGAAAGAGGAGTGGGGTGTTGAGACTTGTGGTTTTTATAGCAAATCTTGTAGCAATAAATGACTCTAAACTCTGTGCATGTATAACCTTAGCAAAAAATAAAATGCATATGGTCCCTGAAGTGCCTAGTACTCAAAGGAAGAAACAAAATGAGTAAAAGGCAAAGAAAGAGAGAACAGAAGGTAAGAAATCATCAATGCAGTAATTCCAGAAAATGTCCCAGAACTCCAGAGCATAGTTTTCTATAGAATCCTACTTTAAAAAAAAAAAAAAATCACAATATGGGAGATGCAGATATTTAACTTATCCAGCTAGGTAAATGAAGTCCTTTTTGTCATAGCACAAGTAAGCAGAATGACTCGATGGAATGTGGAATTTTTTTTCTTTTACTCCCTCAGTCTTACATTAATAACACATTTCTCAGCTTTGCATATTGTGTTTAAAACAGGAACACTTTGTTAAGTGTTAATAGGAGAATTATGAAGTATTTGCTTGTTTTATTACAGAAAGGTCACAATAAAGAAGACACATCACTTAGGTAGGTTGGATTAAGAAGCAAATAGCAGCCGGGCTCGGTGGCTCAGCCTGTAATCCTGTGCTTTGGGAGGCTGAGGTGAGTGGATTGCCTGAGCCCGCGGGTTCAAGACCCGCCTGGGCAACTTGGCGAGACCTCATCTCTACAATAAATCAAAAAATTAGCTGGGCATGGTAGCACGCACCTGTAGTTAGTTCCAGCTACTTGGAAGGCTGAGAGGGAAGGATCACCAGAGCCCAGAAGATCGAGGCTGCGGTGGCCGGGAGCGGCCACTGCACTCCAGTCTGGGTGACAGAGTGAGACTCCAACTCAAAAAAAAAAAAAAGAGAAGCAAATAGCAAGGTATTTTACAATGTTGTTCATCATAAGTCACATAATTTCACTTTCCCTTATGTTGCAAGGACGGGAGGAAACCATGGCCATATGTGTTGCAGAAACTCCTGGCAAATATCACCAAGGATATAGGATACATACTTAAATATTTAATACTTAACTCTGTGAGAACTTTATAGAGCTTTGGTACTTAAAATTCATTCATTCTCCTTTCTTTTTTTGTTAACCCTTGTCATTCCTTTATTTTCTTTATTTTATTTATTTACTTTATTTGGGGGGGGGCAGGATCTCACTCTATCACCAGGCTGGAGTGTAGTGGCACCCTCATGGCTACCGCAGCCTCAGTCAGCTGGGCTCAGGCCATCCTTCCACCTCAGCCTTCCAAGTAGCTGGGACCACAGGCGTGTAGATCAAGCCCGGCTAATTTGTTTGTTTTTGTTGCAGAGGCGTGGTCTCGCTCTATTGCCAGACTGGTCTCCAGCTTTTAGGCTCAGGCAATCCTCTCTCCTCAGCCTCCCAAAGTGCTAGGAATACAGGTGCTAGCCACCACACCCAGCCACTCCTTAACATTCTAATACCCTAGCTATGAAATGAAAATAAGGACAGTTAGTCAAAGAGAGTAAGACCTTACACCGAAAATTCAGGCCTAGAAAACAAGGGGAAAAAAACAAAGCCTAATTGTCACCTCCTGCCACCCTCAGACCCAGTGGCTAGGAAGTGAAGGGATCTAGGGAAAAGGAAGTATCCAGCTCTCACTCCAGGCAGGGCACGATCCTGAGAGAAGTGGCCTTCAGTGTCTGAGGAGCTGTTGGCCAGTCCTAGCTGGTCAGGACAAGTGCAACAATTCTGTCAGCAGCTTGTTTCAGGGCCACCTGAGAAGCCAGAGTGATGTCCTGTTACACCAGACAGCTGGGGAGAGTGTCATAGGTATTCTTCTAGCTGGGTGTGGTTATGGTTCCTATGGAGAATACCCAGTGGCCAGGGCCTAGGCTGCACAGGCATAAATAAATACCCAACCAATCCCAGATTTAGTTCCCCTAATCCAAACACAGCATTTGTACCAAAATTCGGACTCTTGCACTGCAACAAATTTACACCATCTTTTTTGTATCTGAGCCCCTACAAGCTACAACTCACTTAGCAGAGGGTCTGAAGAGAAAGCCTCGATAGACAGTAGCATTTGATTGACTTCCTGAGTTCCATCAGAGAACCACTTCTGATACCCTCTGGCAATTCTGATATGTGTACAAGTCCTGGGAAATTTAAGGACTATCTGTACTTTATTCTGAAAATTATTGATTCACTATATAGTAAGTATCTTTTTATGAAAATTCAGTAACACCTGAACATTCACACCGACCACAGTGAAAACCAAAATACCTGTAATAATTTGGAGTGCCTGCATGGCAATGGCATTATTAATCTGCTAAATTTATTAAATTATGATTATTTGCCTGGTAAGTTTATTGCTGGAATATGTAAAACGCTAAAAATGGTTGTACAGTGCTTTAAAAAATAACAAAGCATCTTTTTTCATCCATTCTCCTATTTAATCTTCAAAGCAATCTTTTAAGGACAATATTATTTACATTGTTTTATATATGAAGAAACTAAGTCTTGGAGAGGTTAAGTAATTTTCTCAAGCCCTCACAGGAAACAAATAAAATCAGTGCTGTTTCTCTGTCACCCAAAGAAGTTGTTATGGCCCATGTTTTCACTTGCCACTCACCTGCCATCCAGTAAAGGGTAGCTTGACAAGGACCAGAATTGAGCCAGGCAGCTGCCACATGGCTGCCGTCTCACTCAGGTCCCTAAGAAGCCAGTGTGTATCAGTCCTACTATCAGGTGTAAATTACCTTATCCCGGGCACACTTACTCTGTACAAGGCTTCATCTTAAGTGCTACAATCTTATAGTACGGTGGAAGTACAGACCATAATACAAAATGCAAACAAAATACCAAGAAGCTCAAATGATAGAGATTCCTATGTTCAGAAGAGGTGTTATTTTGGAGGCAGCATTTGAAATGCACTGCTACAGTTCAGAATGCCTTTAGAAGGCCACCTGCAAATCCAAGCCTATCACATCTAGCAAACAGCCTGGTGAATTATGAATTTAAAAGTATGCCAATTAATTCTTAGAGAAATTTACTTTTTAAAAATCTTATTAATACTGAAAATCAGAGCTTCCGAATGAACAGGATGTAGCAATGTCCAAACTGGGTTCGTTTTGCCCATACGGGTATACAGCACTTTCTCTAATCAATAACTTCCTTAAAACGTGTAGACTATATCTTTTAACTGCATGATACTTTACATGCTCATACAAATTCCTAACTAAGAGCTATAAATACTTTTGCAAAAAAATCCTTTTTAAAAATAAATGTCACCTAAGTTACTGATTTGTAGGTATTCATTTTTACAATTTGATTGTTTAAAGTGGAGAGTTCTGCCGGGCTCGGTGGCTCAGCCTGTAATCCCAGTATTTTGGGAGGCTGAGGATAGTGGATTGCCTGAACCTGCGGGTTCAAGACCAGCCTGAGCAGCTTGGCGAGACCTTGTCCCTACAATAAATCAAAAATTAACTGGGTGTAGTGGCATGCGCCTGTAGTTCCGGCTACTTGGAAGGCTGAGGTGGAAGGATCTCCGGAGCCCAGCAGGTCGACACTGGGGTAGCCGAGAGCGAGCCACTGCACTCCAGCCTGGGTGATGGAGTGAGACTCCAACTCAAAAATAAATAAATAAATAAATAAAGTGGAGTGCTCTTATTTATGATCATCAGGGAGGGTTGGTAATCAAGGTGGAATGATTGGGATGCATGGGGCCAGTGGGTGTGATGGAGTCCAATTTAGAACCAATATTTGCTGTTCCAAAGGAAACAGAAATGAATTGTACTGAGTTCATTTTGAGTCATTTCAAAAGTTAGCTTAGATTATCAGGCAACCTTCAAAGAACTCTATCCAAAACAGATACTCACTAGTAGAACCCAAAGTAGAACTCAGTAGAAAAAAAAAAATCACACAAAACTCTCTTCTCCCTTCTTCCCTCCCCTGCCCCATTTATAGAGAGAGAATTGTGCGTGCGCACACACACACACACACACACACACACACACACACACACACTTACCCCTGAAGGTAGAAACTTTGGTTCAGTCCTGTTTCCTATTTCCTCAGTGCCTACAGTAAAGACTGGCCAATAATTGGAGTTCAATAAAATTTGTTGAGTAAATGAAACCAGTTGGGAATTCAACTCTCTTCCCTAACGGCCGCCTCTATTCTTCTTTCCTGACCCCAGAGGCTCAGTAAAATTTCAGCTCTGAAATCAGAACACCTGGGTGTGAATCTCATCTCTGGCCCTTCTTAGCTACTTGAACTTGGACAAGTCAGTTCTGTGCCTTGGTTTCCTCATCTGTAAAATGGGAACACTGATGTCTTCTAGATTGTTGTAAGAATTCAATTCATTAACACTTAAAAACAGTGTTTTTAAACACTGTTAGTTTCATGCACAAACTAAGCATGAAAGAAATGTTAGTTGCTATTTTCCTTCTTATTTACCAAAGATAAGTCAAGAAAGAAAACCCCATGTTCCCTCAAAGAGTTTCACTTTTCTCAGCTGCCTGCCTGTTTTGTCTCTTACAAGCCAAATAGGAATTTCTTCAGCTAGAGTTAATTCAGTTTTTTTCTGATTCCTTTTAAACTTCTCCTGAGATTCAACTAGAGTTATTTTTTACCAAGAGGAAATAGTTATCATTCAGGGCAAGAAAATAGAGCAAAGAATAAATTATACACAAACCTCATCTCTTTTTTTTATGTGAATGTTTCAAGCCTTTAATTTGGTTTTTCTCCACATTCCTAAGAGAGGTTCACCAGGGTAGACAGTATCACCACTCTGGGAGATAATTGAAGGTGTATCTTAGCAACCCAAGTCACATGATGGGGCCTTTGCTAGATTCCTTTCACCCTAATGCTCTTCAGTTAGGTAGAGAATCTTATGTCTTTTCATGAAAGGATGGATGGATTTTCATTGACTGATCCCCTATTGCATTTAGTTGCAACATTTATAAATAAAGTAAATTGATGGAAGTGAATAAAATCCCTAGGAAGAATATTTAATCCAGACAAGATTTTTCTAGATAAGATCAAAAAAGTTCCGAAGATCTCAACAAGAAGTGCACCTGAATGTTGTTAAAGGGATGGGTGACATTAACCTATATATCACAGAATCGTGGCACTACTATGAATATTGCAAGGTCAGCTCCTCCCTTACCCCAGTCCATCAAGCAGGACCATACTTAAACTATCCCTGTCGGATGAGAGAGCTATTTTTACTTTTATTTAGCAACTCTCTGAAAATGGGTCCACGGCCTCCATTTACAACCCACTGAAGTGTTCAGCAACTCTCAGGATATATTTTTTAAATTCCACAAACACTGATGCTGAAGTCCCCAAATAAGTATTTCTTGCAACATGTATGCAATAGTATCATGACATATTTGTGAAGTCATAGCTTAAGTGGGCCCTGATTTTTGTCTGCAACCCTCTCATTCCTCAAGTCTTATTCTTTGACACATTTCCTGTGTCCCACTATTCTCTCAAAAGTCCCCATTCCATATTGCCTTTCACAGATGGTAGCTCCATTTACTACTTATAATACTCAGGCTCATCTAAGCTCTCTTCCTATCAGTCTTTTCCACTCATGAATATTAGTTTCTTTTCTCACCCTCTTTGCTTTTCCTCCTCTCTCTGAAGCCCTCTCTTCTTAGCTGAAACAGATTTCTCTCTGGCCTCCACTCCTCAGGATCTCATCCATCATTTACTTGTTCTTTCCTTTTATACTTTCAATGTCTCCCTCTCCAGTGGCTACTTCGCTTCTACAAATACAATCAGGGCTCCCATCATCACCTTAAGAGACCCTGGTTTCTCTCCACCAAGCCTCTCAAGGTAGCATCTAACTTTTTTCCTTTTAACCATCACACTCTAAACGGTAATCTGCCTTCCTAAAATCTTTCTCTCTCCCACCATTTCAAATCCTTGACTCGCTCTGCAAACTCTTCCACCCCAGATCCTACCAGTTTTTACTCACACAGTCTTCCATACTCCTGAAGATCCCAAATGGTCTTCCAACCACAATAATCATCTTCCTAAACCTCTTAGCAACTTGGACAGTGTTGACTTTATCCACTTCTTACTACAACTCTTTTCTACTTGGAGGGAAGTCCTCAGTTTAAAGCCTGGTCTATGAGTTACTCCACTTATTTTCCAATCAGTAAAGTGGGAATAAAGATACTCACTGTACAGATTTTTTGTGCATACTAAATGAGATAATATGTATAATATGTCTAGGATGTAATTGGCTCTCACTGTATGATGATAATTATTACATTTATTTTTACCTTTATTTTGTATCTGAGATCCTGAGTCTTCTGCCTTTCTGACCACATTTTTGTCTCCTTTGTTAGACCTTCTTATTTCCTCACCTCACCTTCTGTCAAATGTATAAAGTACCGTGACTTCAAATTTCTACATGAACAACATCCAGATTTGCCACTGACCCTGACTTCTCTCCTTGCCCCCTTGTCTGATTTTCTACTAGGCAACTCCTGTGGATGTCAATAGGCACCACAAATTCAATCAAATTGAGTCATACAAAATAAATGATAAAAATAAATAATTTTTCCTCCCAAAAGATGATTTCTACCTGATTTCTTCACATCTGTTCATATACACGCCATCTCCTTATTTAGGCTCAAAGCCACCATAAAATTTTTCCTCCCTTTATCCAAGAAAATTCTTGCTAATTCTGAGCATTTTTGCCTCCACAATATCTGTCATGCCTATGCCTTCTTTTCCCTCTTTACTCAGCACCAACCATTATGCCTTTAGGATTTGGGTTGATTTTTTTACACCTCTTAAGGGATCTTTCTGTTTCTTACTGAGCACATTCCTATCCATCCTCAATACTTCAATTAGAGAAATACTACTAATGAAAATCTCTGATCAATACAAGGAACTCAAACATGCCAAAAGGAAAAAAACAAACCCCAATAAAAAGTAGGCAAAAGACATGAATCAACACTTCTCAAAAGAAGATATATGGGCAGCTAACAGACACGTGAAAAAGTGCTCAGCCTCACTAATCATCAGAGAAATGCAAATCAAAACCACATTAAGATACCACCTAGCCCAAGTAAGAATGGCCATCATTAATAAAACAACAGATGCTGGTGAGGATGCAGAGAAATAGGAACGCTTCTGCAATGCTGGTGGGAATGCAAACTAGTGCAACCTCTTTGGAGGACAGTGTGGCAATTTCTGAAAGAACTAGAAATTG
>CAUYQG010192429.1:0-18491 GCA_963574415.1 Tarsius wallacei
TTTGCTGTGCTGTCTAACCATCCTTCAGCTGACTTTCAAAAAAATAACACCCTAGCTCATCAAAATATACATTTTCCATTTGAATTTTTAAGTTAAAAATAATAATTAAAAAAAGAAAACTTTAAGGAATTCACAATCAATTGCCTGACTTGTTTCGATGTCATGTACAGCATGTGGAGGTCAAGAAGGCTATTTGCAGCACATGATTAGATAGATTAGGGGATATTCATCTTCAAGGTTTAGCTTTCTTCCAAACAGTGTAAAATACCCACCTGGACAGGGAGTCAAGGAATAAAAGCAGGTAATTCAAGGGAGAACAGGCATCACCTAAAATTCATTTGCTGGCCTACAAACTGGAACATAAATGAAAAGCTTCATGGCTTAGAACACTAGGAATGAGAACAAAGGCCTTTGAATAAGGCCACTTTGCAGCCTGAGACATCTACCACCCGAGACATCTAAGGGGAAACTGAGTGGATGAAAGGCTAACAGAATACAAATATTCTCTCAGGGGACACTACTGTTTCCAGGGTCTCACAAAAGTTTTATAAGAAGGGTAGAGGGAGAGAGATGGGGTTGGGGCAAAGATGGGAGGAAGAGAGAGAAAAGGGAAGAAGAGAACGAGGAGGAAGGATGTGAGAGAAGCAAGGAGGAAGAAAAATAGGTAGAAGGAGGAAAAAGGAGTGAAGGAAGGGGAGGTGAGAGAAAGGAGAACTAGAGAATAGAAGCCTTTTCCCTGTATGTTATCAACTGATTTCTCAAGTCCCTAAACATATGAACACAGACCTGATTGTACAAAAATGCTTCTGAAGGGAACCCTAAACAAAAGTGAACAGTTGGTGGGGGTAGATGCCAAAGCTCTCCACAGGCCATGGAAGGACACAGCCACCAAGCAAGCAGGGTACTCTCCTCCTCACATGGAGAACCTAGGGGATTATTCTTGTCTCTTGCTGGGCATCTGATCTCAGAGGGTGTCTGCACTCTGTCATGCTGTCCCAGCCTGCTCGGGCTGGTGGGACCAGTCTTCTCTATAGGCCGGTAGCAGTCACAGACTCTCCCTTGACAGCAATAAAACCTGCTATCACGGGAACCTGGACTCAGCAACCACAGATAAGGAAGCTGTCGTCCACAGACTACAGTCTACTCTTTAGAAGAAGGAACCACAGCACCAATTTTCAATGACAATGCTCTCATTTCACTAATTCTCTATGTTTTCTTATTTCCCTGGACTAACTTTACTAAGTAGAACTAATGGAGAACCGATGTTAACTGTGCAATCCCCAGCATTATTTTAATTCAATTTCTATTACAAATTAGCATCAAGAAAAGTATAGAAACTAAAGTCAGATAATTTTAATATTAGACTGAGTGTCTTCAGACATTTTACCTGATATAAGTTGGATGGTGTTTTAGACTAGGCTTTCTCAAGCTTTTCAGGTATACGAAGTCCCCTGGAGGGCTGATGAAATAGGTTACTGGGCCCCACCTCCAGCATTTCTGATTGGGTAACAGATTGGAA
This sequence comes from Tarsius wallacei, assembly GCA_963574415.1. Taxonomy (NCBI): domain Eukaryota; kingdom Metazoa; phylum Chordata; class Mammalia; order Primates; family Tarsiidae; genus Tarsius; species Tarsius wallacei. The sequence goes on from CAUYQG010192429.1 coordinate 1,520, forward strand.
TGGGGCTTGAGAACTTGCATGTCAACTAGTTGCTGGGTGATGCTGCAGGTCTGGGAACACCTTTGAGAACCACTGCTTTGTACCAGTAACGCCTGACCATTAAAAGTACCTGGGAAGCTGTGGTAAGCCACACTCCCAAATTTCTGAGGTTGGGACCCAGGAATCAGTAGTTTTTAAAAGTTTCCAGGGAGGTTCCAATGTGCAGCCAAATTTGAGAGCCAGGGCTTTATATAACCCAGAGCTAATTCTGTTTATTATTGGGATTTAAAATCTTTAACTGGCATAGAATTTACCTGAGTGCTCTGTTCTGGCAACACAATGTCATGGTCAAAGGATATAACTCCAAGTATGAAGGGACACAGACGATCTCCTTTGAGAATTCCACAGGACAATACAGGCGCCCAAGCTGTTCTTCATAGAGTGACAGGGCTTCCGTCAGATTGACACAGTTGCCCTAAATCAAAGAGAAAAAAGCAAACAATGAGATCCTTGAGTCCTCCTGAGGGCTCTATTCATTTGGAGGTCTCTAGTAAAGGAGAATAATTCTAGCTTTAGATAAAAGTCCATCTTTGAAAATGAGATAAGATTTCTGTATTTTCACAAATTGCATTGAATTCTATTTATAGGCTCTTTAGCTCATTATCCTTCTATCTCATTTACCAAGCCATTTCAAATTATGAAGCAACAGAAAGCAATGAGACCAATTTCTGATTAGTGACACAGTCACTGAATCACCATGCAATTTAGCAAAGATTCATACATGTAACCCATTCAAAGTAAATTTTCTCAATAACAGTCACCATTGTACTCAAAATGAAGTATCAAAAACAGTGTTCTTGATTAAACTTCATCCTCCAAGAGTCTAAAATGTTGACACAGAACTACATTCACCCTCTTCCTCCCATGCTTTCCCAGAATGTCTGTGATTTTAAGGTATAAAAGGACAAAAGTGTATTCACGATTTACAAGGGAGGCCCAAGAAAACCATGAAATTTATTTGTAAAAAAACTGTGTATTTATTCTTACGTGTTTAAATTTCAGTCACCTTCAAAGTACACTTCATGTGATGCAATACACCTATCACAACGCTTTTTCTACTGCTCAAGACAGTTTTTGAACTTGTCAATTTTGATGCCTTTTAGCGCTTCTGCTGTTTTTTATTTTACCTCTTCCACATCAGCAAAACATTTCCCTTTGAGGACTTTTTTCATCGGGGAACCAAATAAAGTTGCTTGGGGTGAGATTAGGTGAATAAAGAGGGTAGGGCATGGGGGTCATGCGGTTTTGGTAAAAAAACTGATGAACACTCAGTGCAGTGTGGGCTGGTGCACTTGTAAATCACCCATCATGAAATGGGCAAACACATTGAAAGAATATAAAAAGAAAAAAAATCACCGAAGCCGAACGCAGCCTCTCACAACAATGCTAGCTGGTACACTGATGCTGATGGGTTCCCAGAACACTTACCTAGTGGGGAAAGCCTGTACTTCAAAGCACCTGCCCACCAAAAAATTATTCCAGGTTTTTTTGAGTCCTCCCTTATATATATACTAAAAACAACCACTTTTCGCATACAACCCAGTTACACCCCTTATCAAAAACTTTCTCTTGACTTCATCATTCTAACTTTTCTCCTTTTTCAGCATCCCCAGCAGCTAGGGATGGTCAATGAAATATAGCAGAAGTCTGCTGGGGGATACTGGAAAGTGTCTGATTCTGAACAATCAAAGATAGAGACAGTGTTCTGCTCCTTTGACTTTCTTTCAGCCTATAACCTGATGCAACATTTGGAGCTGCAGCAACCATCCTGTGACCATGAGGGGAAAAAAAAGGTGAAGAAAATGCCAGAGATGTCAGCCAAGATACAGCATAGCTATTAAATGGCTACCGTATTTGCCTAGCTCTAAAGAAATGCTTCTCAATCTCTCATGTGCCTACAAATCACAAGAGATCTTATGTAGGTTTGGATTCAGTAAGTTAAGTCTAGGGTAGGGTTTATCATCATTTTATCACAATTCACCCCAAGTGCTTTTCATTACAACTTTAGAAAACAAAATGGGTACTTAATACCACCTGCTTTCTTTTAACCTCTGAAGTGCTTTGCTTAACAGTCACAAGACTACTGGATCTATGTGCTGATTCCATTTCTTAAGAACTTTACTATAGCCTCAAAATAGCCAAGTACAATGTAAAATAAAAATTATTTACAAATAAAGGCAGCCTGTGATGTAAGAACTGAGAATGGCATTTCAAAACCAATCAGCCAGCTAGTCATGGGCAAGAGGTTAGAACTATTCTGAGAGTTGGCACTGGTGGTTTCAACTTAGCACGTTCACTCAGCATGACGTCATCCTTCAGTACCGGCCTGTTTAGTAACCCATCATCTAGGGTCCTGCAGTAGGATATGGCCAAAGTGCCCTTCACCAGCATATAATTTAGTTTCAACATCAAGTTCACCACGAGAGCATATAAACACCACACGTGTAATTTAAGATTCACAAATAGAAAACACTGCCCAGTTGTTTTTAGAACACATCACCCCCGGGGAAGCTATAGAATAGAAATACCACCAAGGTGAACAGTAAATGGCTTTCCTTGCCATATTAAAATTGACACTACACTCTCTCTTTATAGAGGGTACATGGGAGGACTTCCTTACAGAGAATGTGGTAAGGAAATAGGAAAGTTTCAATCTGCTCTTTCCCAACATTGTCAAGAAGTGGTTTTAAAAAAGAAACAGAAAAAAAAAAAACTCACCACAAATAGAGACTTACCCCAAAAAAGTAACATGATACATTTCACTTCCCTGTCTATTTAAATTGAATTACATATTTTTTATTTTCAAGAAAAACACATGGGAGACACAGAACAAAAATCTAATAGCAAAGAATTAAGCATCTATTAAGGATGAGAGGAAGGGATGGGACTGAAGGTGAGGGCACAGCTAGTGTTACAGAGTAAAAGGGACTCCCTTGCCCGATGCCCCAGAGGTCAATACTGTAACACCAGGTTTTTGAAAATAAGCTTCTATTATTATTATTTTTACAGACAGGATCTCACTCTGTCCCCAGACAAGTACAGTGATACAATCGTAACTCACTATAACCTTGAACTCCTGGGTTCAAGTGATCCTCCCACTGCTGCCCAAGTAGCTGGGACTACAGGTATGCACCACCACATCAGGCTAATTTTTAAAATTTTTGTAGAGATGGGGTCTTCCTATGTTGCCCAGGCTGTTCTGGAACTCCTCTTCACAAGCTCCTCCCACCTCGACTTCCCAAAGCACTGGGATTACAGGCATGAGCCCCGGTCCCTGGCCTAGGAAAAGATTTTTATTATAAGTTGTCTATTTGACTCCAGTTCAAATTTGTCTCCCCATATTGGCTTTAAGGCCATACATTTATTAGAAAAGGTTTAGGGGGTAGATTCTGGGTTAACAAGTAAATGGTGAAAGAAAAGACAAGGTCTGGAAAGTCCGAAGGCATGTCCAATTATCTCTTTATGCTTCCTCATGGGTCTCAAATGCAAATTTGGGGGGAATTAGTATGAAACATGTGGCAGAAATTTAGGCTGTGATGTAAGCAAGCCCATTCTGCACAAACTTCAGTTGGCTATACTGGTTTTAACTGAATTTAGCCAGTTCTTTTACCTCATAAGCAGAGGGAGTTTCAGTGTTTCAGCAAGTTGTTTGTTTTTCTCTGCCATCCTGCAAACTCAAGAATGCTTATTAGTTATTGTTTTCTTTAACTCCTGAGCTCAAGTGATCCTCCTTAGTATCCTGAGTAGCTGGGACTACAGGCATGCACCACCTTGCCTGGTGACACTTGCTTTTTTGCTTTACAGGTTTCTATATTGTTTGCACCTTTTGAACTTACGTTAGTTAGCATATATTATTTCTGTAATGTAAAAAAAAAGGAACAGAAGAATATGTACTCAATGACTCCTTTTTCTATCAATTTCAAAAGCACACAAAACTAAATAATCTAACAATATAGAATCATCTATAGGGAAAATACAGGAATAGAAAAAAATTATGCCAAGGTTGGGTAACTTCTAGATGTGTCAAGGGTACTGGTAATGTGTGGTTCTCAAGTTGGGTGGGGGATGAGGGAATTATTAGTATTTTGCATTACTTACATGTATGTTATATACCTATTTTTATATGCACCAAGTCAAATAACTTACAGGTTTTTAAAATGGGGGTTGGGGAAGAGAAGGGAAGGAAGTCAAGTCCCAGGAACTGCCTCCTAGTTTCATAAAAGCAATTCTTCCCCAATTCAAGTTCTATTGGCCCACCTCGATTCTCACACATTCTATGACACACATTCCCCAGCCTCATGGCATGCTGACAAGGTTGTCTTCAAGCAGGCATGGTGACACCAGTGACATCACAAACTCATCACTACGATGCAAGCAATTTGGGGCAGGACATTTAGCTTTTGTAAATCACCAACACAAGATTTTCATCCCACCCTTTACCTGACTCCAGTTCCAAGCTACAAACTCAGGCAAAGGGAGTGGGCTGGCAGGAATTGAGGGTATTTCCTGAGGCTGTCACTTGACAGTTAAAACAAAATTACATAAGGCAAGTACATCAATATATCCTTAGCCAAACCATTCTGTTTCTCAACTTGACTACTGCCCTCAGTACATATGAATCTCCAACTCAAAAAAAAAAATATTTGATCACGCCGGGCTCAGGGGCTCAGCCTGTAATCCCATGCCTTGGGAGGCTGAGGTGAGTGGATTGCCTGAGCCCGCGAATTCGAGACCCGCCTGGGCAACTTGGTGAGACCTCATCTCTACAATAAATCAAAAAAAAAAATTAGCTGGGCATGGTAGCACGCGCCTGAAGTTCCAGGTACTTGGAAGGCTGAGGCGGAAGGATCGCCGGAGCCCAGCTGGTCGAGGCTGCGGTGGCCGGGAGTGGCCACTGCACTCCAGTCTGGGTGACTGAGTGAGACTCCAACTCAAAAAAAAAAAAAAAAAAAAAAGACAAAACAAATAAAAAGTGATCACTTTGTAGTTCCAGAAAACATGTTGTAATGTATCTTTTGGACAACTCTTAGAAATCAGCACAGCCCTGGGCATAGAATTCTTGAGATTTTTGGTAAAAGTCTGTTGGCAAAGGCAAGGTATCAAAGCTTGGGTCACTAATGTTTACAAATAGTTTATAAGTAAGCATTTCTATTAGTCTTCCATACTAAGGTAACAGTTTCCTATAGGAGGCAGCCCACCTGACAGATATGTAGGACAAAAGACAGTCATACTAACTCTACCTATTGTCTATTACAAACTGACTGTTGTGCAGTAGATTCAATTTTTTTTCAGTCTTGTTTGGTTAAAGATCCCAGAGCCTCACATTCTTCCTTGACCTAAGCTGCATTAAATTTCCTTCTACTAATTTGCAGAAACATAAAGGAAAAAATTCTATAGGTATGTTCTGCTTAAAAAATAGCCACTCATGAAACAGTCCAACTTGCTTCTTTATAATAAGGCTTTGTCTGAGCAGGTTTCATTTTAGATTTCCTATAGCAAGGGTCAGCAAACTTCCTCTGTAAAGGGCCAGAGAGAAAATATTTTAGACTTTGCAGATCATACAGTATCTAACGCAACTATTCAGCACCAAAGCAGACACAGACACTATATAATGAATGGGTGTGGCTGAGTGCCAAGAGAACTTTACAGAAACAAGCCAGAGGTCAGATTTCACCCATAGTTTGTAGACTCTTGCTTTAAACAGTCAAGCCTAGAACACGTTTTTAAAAATCAATTCTTAGAAACAAGCCAAATGCTGAAGGTGGTGGCTTATGCCTATAATCCCAGCGCTTTGGGGGTCTGAGGTGGGAGGATCACTTGAGGCCAGGAGTTCAAGACAAAACTGACAACATAGCAAGACCCCACCGCTACAAAAAATAAAATAAAAATAAATTAGCCAGGCATGATGGTATTCACCTGTAGTCCCAGCTACTTGAAAGGCTGAGGTGGGAGAATCGCTTGATCCCAGGAATCTGAGGCTGCAGAGAACTATGATCATGCCATTTCAATCCTGCCTGGGCAACAGGGAGGGAGGGAGGAAGGGAGGGAAGGAAGGAAAAGCGGAGGGAGGGAAAAGCTAACATAGCAGGCCTCAGACTGCTATCCTTAGAAAGGCCTGTTTGCAAGGTTGCCTCTTGGCTGGCATCTGGTAACTTGGGTTTTGGGAGTATTCCTACTATTCCTTAACTGCAAGAGTGGCTTACTATATGCCTATACCATCTGACAATGTGGTTTATACTGAACACCTGCTTTCCTTCTGGGAGTCTGGAATTTTGGCATGTGCTAAGCAGAGGGTGCCTACATAATCAGCCACCAATAAAAACGTGGGTACTAAGTCTCTAATGAGAAAAAAACAACACTTCACTTGTGGTCACACAATTTGATGCTGAGAGAATTAGTATGTTCTTTGAAACTTGTGCCTCGTTTCCAGTTGGAAGCTTGTGCCTCGTTTCCTCTGGACTTCACCCTAAACACCTTTTCCCTTTGCTGATTTTGCTATGTCTCCTTTAATGTAATAAATCATAGCCATGAGTACAACAAAAAAAATCATTTCTGAATATCAGGGGGGAAAATCCATTTGTAAATGGTTCTTTGCTCTCCTCAAGGCTTTCCAACACTCACCAAATGCAAAGTCTAAGATTAATCATTTCATGCCTGCAGGTCTTACATGCAGAGGGAAGAGGAGGAAAAAAGGATAGACTGGAGCCTGAGAAGGTGTCAGTCAGAGTTGCTAAGTTGTTATTGGCATTATTAATCTCAGATTCCATAAAATGTCTAGAATAGGGTGTTTGCAAACGCCTCCTCAGGAGGATAAAGTTAAAACCTATACAGTATACTAATACTTTATATTAAAAACAAAACGTAGAGAAGGGGATTCTCCTGTAAACTCAGAAGAATTCAGAGACCCAGAGTACATTACTACCTAAGTGCTCATCATTTGTTTATGAATCAAAGAATTTCTGTACAAAGTAAAGAGGCTGGATTATCAATTAGCCGTCTTTGCTGTCATTTTCAGAATTCTATCAAAAATTGTAACATCAAGAAATACAATCTTAAAACTGTCTTTTAAAATTAAAATTTCCCTCAATCTGCTTCCATCTGGTGGCAGGAGTTCAAACTACAGCTAGAGTTGTTAAATCGAATGTATGTTGATAAATGGACTTTTCTATTAAGAGCCTCCTAGAGGATGAAGATGGTGGGAGAACAAATCACAGTCTGTGTCTCCATCTGGTGGCAATAGCTCATACTACAGCCAAAGACCAGGGCTGATAAATCAGGATAAATCTTGTGTCCTTAATTCCCACTAGATGATAGGTCAGCTATTTAGAAACTTACTGCTTGAAAGAACATAATCCAGTGATGCTGTTCTATCCTTAGCAGACATAAATTTTTTAAACATGCATTCAAATGTCAAATTATAAAATTTGTACTGAGAGTTTTGGAGGGAAAAACAAGTTAGGTAGCCTACCTGTGTAAAATATTTCCCATCCTGTTTCAATACTTTCATTGAGAGGTCAAGAATCAGTCTGAGAAACTCCCATGTGGAATCTGTATGTTTAAAAAAAGTTTTATAAATATGGGTTTGCATGCATCAACATCTATAGTAAAATATTCACTCTAATAGTCAATGCCAAGAGAAAGAAGAAAAAAGAGTCATGAACTTAAGACCCACTATTCGAGAGCTTGTTCATGAACAATAATATATGGTCATACAAATCAAGGCCAAAGGCAAATGTACATGCACCTAGCATTGCTTTCACAATACCAATAAAGATCTGACACAATGGCAGTGGTTGAAACCTGAAAGAAAACTGCTTTAAATAAGTTGGGGGGGAAGCAGTAACATCCCAAGAGAAACTGTAAGGGCCATCAAACTCAGCCAGAAATCACATTTATAGACAAATATTTAACCAACAGTGATTTGGAGGATGTAGTTTAGGAAGGAGAATTGTCTCTGTTGTTGCTTACAAAAGTCAACAGTTTGTCCCAATACAGGTTAAAAATCAAATAATTAAAACAAGCCATCCAGCAATTTAATGTCTCAATGATGTGATTATGAGCCACTTAACTTTTGTTCACTTAAATGACTGAGTTAATAATTCACTCATTTAGTGGCAGACCAGGAATTAAAGCTAAATCCAGTCATCTTTTCATCATGGACTTCAAATTAACTCTGTTTTTAAAAAAGAGAGAATTTAACTAGACAATCTTTAAGACCCTTTCACCCTCACATGGTGCCAAGAGAAACATTTCAGTGAAAAATACCTTGGTTAAAAAAAAACCCAACAGAATCTACCTTCTTCTGGAGACGTGGAGATTGGAACAGCTGTCAAATCATTAATCACATAATCAAATTCTCTCCCTTCTTGGGCGTACCTCTTCAGTACTGGAATACAGTCTTCTATTAGAACCTTCCAGAGAGAACAGGAATAGACAAATGAGCCAACAAATGGATGTAGTTAAACTAGAAGAGGAACGGGGGAAAACGTAAGCAGGATCTTATATCCACAGCACCTGCCACACAAACCAAAAGAACTTTCATCTCTGTAACAGCACAAAAATAAAGCTTACTCTCTGATTTGAATGCCTTCACATGTGAATGAAACAACAAGCCTAGAGGTACTATTACTGTCTTAATTTTGCCAATGGAGAAACAAACTTAAGAGAAGTTACACAGCTTGCCCAAAGACACCTAATAAGAAACAGGGTCAAGAAGTATACTTAGAACCATCTGAAAGTCAACTTTATACTCCAATCTATACTACCTCTCCTACCACTATCTCTATTTTCTTCTACTTTTAATTTTTCTTTGATACTAAGCACAGAATGACTTCATTGTTTATAGATTTACTTTCACATTTTTTTTTTTTTTTTGAGCTGGAGTCTCACTCTGTTGCCCAGACTGAAGTGCAGTGGCTGCTCCTGGCCACCGCAGCCTCGACCTGCTGTGCTCCAGCGATCCTTCTGCCTCAACCTTCCAAGTAGCTGGAACTACAGGCGCATGCTAGCACGCCCGGCTACACTTTCACATCTTACTCTTAAACTATTAACCTATGGTTTTTCAATTTTCCCTAACACTTTGAGTATTGCTGACAATAAGGCCACATAGCAAAAAACAGCTTCCACCATCACAGGATAATTAAACAGCACAGCAGTCAAGGGCTGGAATTCTCAAACAGATCCCAGATAGTAAATATAGGAACTAAGTTTGAAGTCTGCCTTATCTTTAAAGTATTGAGGCTCTATACTGGAGACATGTCAGGTTCGAGGCAACACCCTGAACTAGACAGGAATCATTTTCAACTTTTCCCTGTACATAAACTACTTGTGTACCTAATCCTGACTTGTACCCGACACCTTTATAATAAAGTTTAAAAAAAAAAAACTCTTGTAAAAGAAAATTCCGGCCGGGCGCGGTGGCTCAAGCCTATAATCTCAGCACTTTGGGAGGCCAAGGTAGGGGATTGCCTGAGCCCACAAGTTTTAGAACAGCCTAGGCAACTTGGCGAGACCTCATCTCTACAATAAATCAAAAAATTAGCCAGGCATGGTAGTGCAAGCCTGTAATTCCAGCTGCTTGGAAGGCTGAGGTAGAAGGATCGCTGAGCCCAGCAGGTCGACGCTGGTGTGCCTATGAGCGTGCCACTGCACTCCAGCCTGGACAATGGAGACGCCAACTCAAATTAAAAAAAAGAAAAAAAAAACACAAAATTCATATTACCGCCAGAAATCAAAAGCTTGCCCCTAAAATAATCCATCCCATTTTTGTTTCCTATGAATGTTCTTGTATGTAGCCTCACAGTCATAACTTTAAGAAGCTGGACTTTACTGTCCTAATTGTTTTATAATTTGCTTCACTTAATGCATCATACAAGTCCAACTATGAAGAAATAAGAGACAGTACTAACATAACCCAGCTGCCTGGAATCTACATAGTAACCCCATCTGATATGCTCATAATTTTCCCATAAGTTCATATAAACTCCTTTTTTTTTTTTTTGGTCAGAGTCTCACTCTGTAGCCCAGGTTGGAGTGCAGTGGCACACTGCTCTTGGCCACCGCAGCCTCAACCTGCTGAGCCCAGGGGATCCTTCTGCCTCAGCCTTCCAAGTAGCTGTTTTTTTTATTTGTTGTAGAGATGAGGTCTCGCCAAGTTGCCCAGGCTCAGGCAATCCTCTCACCTTGGCCTCCCAAAGTGCTAGGATTATAGGCTTGAACCATCACGACCGGCCATAAATTCTTATAAATATCCACACAACAATCACATGTGTGTTCTCTTTTGTAAAACAGATAAGACATATTCTGATCTTGGACATCCACCTGACATCTCTCCAGGCAATGATAACGTAGTATTACCCTTAAAAATATGCTATTCCACTAAAAATGTTCTACGGCTGTCATCGGTGAGCCTCGGCCTCTATAAGCACAGCTGTAATAAACCTTGTATTGATGTCTTTGTGTCTGTGAGCTAGGTACTGAAACACTGTGAATAGCAATTCATGCTGTAACCAGCAATGCATGTGAGAACTTATCTCCTCCTTGCATCCTCTCCAGCACGGGATGTTGTCCTATTAAATCTTGTCCAATGCTAATGATTTCACATGAACTTCCAGGGCCATAAACAGGAATGAGCATCTTGTGGTATTTTTACAGATTTGACTATCCTGACCATCCTCTTCTGAGAAATACCCGTTCATATACTTTTCAAAATATCACTAACTTCCTTTTTAAAATTTTAAGTTGTAGGACCTCTTTGTATTATTTTTGAGTCGGAGTCTCACTGTTGCCCTGGCTGGAGTACAGTGGCATAATCACGGCTACCATAGCCTTGACCTGCTAGGCTCAGGCGATCCTCCCAAGTAGCTGAGACTACAGATGTATCCCACCACACCTGGCTAACTTTTTGATTTATGGTAGAGATGAGATCTCACCATGTTGCCCAGGCTGGTCACGAACTCCAGGGCTCAGGCAATCCTCTCGACTCAGCCTCCCAAAGTGCTGGGATCACAAGTGTGAGCCACTGCACCCAGCTGTTGCCAGTCTTTTTCCTAGAATGTCTTTTGGCTTAGTAATAACAAAATACTATAAATAGTTTCTGAGTGTCTTAACTCAGAAACTCTAAATTGTCTTAAATGTATTAGTTTTTCTATCTAGAGCTTAAGCCACCAAAATTCCCAATTTATACGGTTTCTAGGGTTAGCTAATTTTGTTCTCACACATGGATATCATGCCAACATCATATATGAAATCAACTAAGTCTCCTTTCCCCAGGTAAACTGAAATGCATCTTAGGCCATATATTAACAGTGTGCATCGGAATACACACTCAGATGTGTTCAAGTTTCTGTGACATTCCTCTTATCTATTTACCTACTACCATGTCATAATTTCTATTTGATTATTGTGCCTTACGGGAAACTAACAACTAATAGGACATGTATCACTCCCCTATAATTATTTTCTAAAGTTTTCTTGGCTATTTTTAGATATTTACTTTTACAAATAAACTTTAAAATCAGTTGGTCTAATTCTAAAATGCCCCTTGGGATTCTGATTTGAATTACTTATAATTGGGAAGAAACAGAAACTGTGTTGTTATTACCATAAAAAAATAGCATGCTTCTCTGCGTAGTCTGACTTTATTTGCTATCTTCCGGTAAGTTCTTAACATCATTCATATCAGTCGCACAATACCATTCTTGCTAAATGTATTCCTAAGAATTTAACACTTAATTACTTTGAATAGGATTTCCTGCCCACTCCCCATTTTTATTCAAACTGTGTAGCATTTACCATACAGAAAAAAAAATTTAGTCTGCCTTTATTCAATCACTTTCCCAAATTCTCGTGAATTCAACTAGTTTTCTATACAAGTTTCCAGATTTTCTAGCATTCATATCATCTATAAATTACTTATATTGTTTTCATCTTCCTATCTTAGCTACCTCAAAAACAATGTTGAATAAAGGTAATAACAAGCATCATCATCTTGTTCCTAGTTTCAGTAGAAATGGTCATTTACTATATTTTGCATTTTTCCATTTATAGTAACTTTAAGCTTCTCATAATTAGTTTCAATTATGTTGAGGTAGTTTCCCCTCCACTGCAATTTTATTTTTTGTTTACCTAAAAAGCTTTTATTTAAAATGACTGGTAAATATTCTCAAATTATTTGTCATCTGTTATTATATTACTCCTTTAAATCAATCATATTATGTTGACAGATTTCTTTATTTTCACATCTTTATATTTCTGAACTAAATTTCACTTGGCATAATATAGAATTCTTTTCAAAAGTTGTCAGATTTAGATTGCTATTCTAGGAAATTTTGTACACACATAAAAACCAATCTTTAGTTTTGTGTACCATCTTGATTTTACTATTCTGTTATCCTATCATTATAAAAGGAATAGGAGCTTTGGATCATTTCCTTAAAAAAAATTAAACAGAGTAATTGTGTTTTTCAAATAATTAACAGCTGAAAAGACCTGGTATCTTTTTAATCGGCTGAGTCTGCAGGCAGGGCACTATCTTCCCCTCCTCACTATAAAGAGAGAGACTTTTGGAACACAAGGCCCTCCAATAGGCACCAACATAGTGGATAGTGTGGGCCACAGCATTAGTGACAGCAGTTGCCAGCTTCTGCCAGGAAGCCTGCATCTGTGGGGTAAATCCTTTACTGAAGTTGGCTGTCAAAATAACCAATATCATGTTGCCCAGGAGCCAGAAGTTCTCAGGATCCACAGGTAGTTTGTCATAGTGAAGCTCACTCAGCTTAGCCTTTGAGGTCATCCATGTGTATGGCAGCATGTCCAAGGAAGGTCAGCAACTTATAGACATAAGCCTTGACCTTGTGGTTGCACATTATTGCAGAATCAGAGGACAGGCTGCCAAGATTGTTAAAGAGTCTCTGAATCCATGGGTAGATAAGCAGGAGCCTACTCTTCAATAAATGGTGCTGGGGAAATTATATATCCATATGCAGAAGAAATTAAACCCTTTCTCTCACCATACACAAAAATCAACTCAAAATAGATTAAAGACTTAAATGTAAGACCCAAAACTATAAAACTGCAGGAACGCTCCAGGACATTGGTCTAGGCAAGGATTTTATATAGCTAAGACTTCAAAAGCTCAGGCAATCAAAAAAGACAAAGGAACCATATTACACTGAAATGCTTCTGCACAGCAAGGGAAACAATCTGAATAAAGAGATTACCCACAAAGTGGAAGAATATACAATTCACCAGTTTGAACTGCGAGGGTTATTTATAAGCAGAATTTTGTCAACCAAACATGGATCGAAAATACAGTTTTCTCGGGATGTGAAACCCGTCTATATGGAGGGCTGGCTTTACATATACATTGGGTTTCAAAGAGCTGAATCTGGAACTTAAGTATGCGTGGATTTTGGTATATATGGGAGTTCTGGAAGCAATCCTCCACGTATACTGAGAGACAACTATATTTGCAAGCTATTCATCTGACAAAATATTAATATACAACTCAACAGCAAAATAATACCATTAAAAAGTGGGCAAAGGAACAACATGTGACTTGTAATCCCAGCTACTCAGGAGGATTGCTTGAGCCCAGGAGTTTGAGGCCAGCCTGGGCAACATAGCAATACCTCATCTCTGAAAAATAAATAAAATAAAAAATAGGCCAGCTGCAGTGGCTCAAGCCTATAATCCCAGCACTTTGGGAGGCCGAGGCAAGAGGACTGCTGGGCCCGGGGTTCAAGACCAGCCTGAGCAACATGGTGAAACCTCGTCTCTGCAATAAATCCAAAAATTAGCTGGGCATGGTAGCACATGCCTGTAAGTTCTGGCTACTTGGAAGGCTGAGGCAGAAGGTTTGCCTGAGCCCAGCAGGTCGAGGCTGTGGTGGCAGAGAGAGGTCACTGCACTCCAGTCTGGGCGACTGAGTGAGACTCCAACTCAAAAAAGTAAAATAAAAAATTAAAATAAAACTAGGAGACTTCACTTTTTAAAAAATGGGCAAAGGAGCTAAACAGACATTTCTCAAAAGAAGACATACAAAAGGCCATCATATATATGAAAAAATGTTCAACATCATCAGGGAAATGCAAATTAAAACCATAAGGAGACATCATCTCATCCTACTTAGAATGGCTATTATCAAAAAGACAAAAAAATAACAAATGTTGATCTAGATGTAGAGAAACAGGACTCCTTATATACTGTTGGTGGGAATGTAAATTAGTATAGCCATCATAGAAAAGAGTATGGAAATTTCTCAAAAAATTAAAAATAGAACTACCAGGTGATCCAGCAATCCCACTACTGAGTATTTATCCAAAGGAAAGGAAATAAATATATAAATGGATGCCTTTACCTTCATGTGTTGCAACATTATCCATAATAGCCAAGATATACAAATCAACCTAAATGCCCATTAACAGATGAATGGTTAGAGAAAATGTGGTATATATACACAATGAAACATTATCCAGTCTAAAAAAATAATAAAACCCTGTCATTTGCAACAACATGGGTGAACCTGGAAAATGTTATGTTAATGTTAATGCCAAGGAGTTTGCCCGCCTCTAAGGGAAGGTAACCTGGATGATCACTCCTCTCTCCTTCTGGCCCAACCCCATAGACAAGGGAACCCCACCCCGCCCCTTGAGAGCTTCAGGAAAACGCACCCTCGGAATTGTCTAAGCTCCTTCTGTGGTTGTGCTGTTCCAGGGAAAAGGCAGAAGAAAAAGAGGATCCATTCAGGTACCAACTTCGTGAAGTACCACTTTAAGTAAAAACACTACTTTTCCCTTGCCTCAAAGGTCCAGCTGCCTTGGTCACCATTTGCCTTTGGTGCCCCGTCTTCAGGTCAAGAGGTTGCTTTCAGAGGCTATTAGTAAATCTTTTCACTTACATCTCACCTCTAATTATAACAACAGTCAACAACCCTACTGTACTGCTGGCTGGGGTTTGCAGTACCTAATCCATGTAAGAAAGTCATATAAGGAGACAGGAGTCTGAAAAACTCTTCTAAAGTTACCCTATAACTTGGCTAAATTCCCTTTACGCTCTCTAGGCTTCATCTTCTTCATCCATATAACAGACACAATGTCCACATGGTACAGGTGTGAGAATTAAACACTGCAGGCAAAGTGGCTGGTCCCATTATTTGCAAACAATAATAACTTTGAGCTCATTGCTTAACAATTCTGCCAGAACTCTGAAGAACCCAATTCCTCCCTTCCTCTTTAAACTTTCAAATATAGTGTAAGCTAAACACTCACAACTACATTTTAATGTGGATAAAATTCCTCTCTCAACTTAAAAAAAAAATAACATGTATGTGCCACACAATGAAATTTAGATGAACATACACTTTAAAAGTTGGGGAGTAAGTTACATATTAACAAGTTAAAGCGTTTACCTAAATACAGTTAAGATTCCATTAAAATATGTATTTGTTTGGATATCTTGTTCTAACAAGCACTGTAAGTATAGACACCAAACACACGCATGCTCAAAATACAACATAAAATGTATCCTACAAAGCATAATGATGGGTCACCTTTCAAGTACAATAAAATTTAGGACAGAAACTAATTGCTTATTAGCAAGCAAACAAGTGTCCCTACCTCAAACATTTTAATTATGTACACCTACCAAATACTTGAATTCCCTCTGAAAGACCCAAACCTAAAAAGAGATTATTCAGGACAGAGAGACATGGTCATTGTTGCCAAGTCATAAAAAGGTACATGACATCTTTTATAACAAGATTTCATGTCAGTCATTTCAGAGAATCTGGAATTGGCAGTTTCTTATCATCTGTACACATACACCCTAAATACAAATATACATATAACTCACATGAAAAGACAACCTATTATTTATCTTCTCAACCAAACAGCTCTTATACTAAAAGCTGTTTTAAGAAGGCACAATTCTGATCACTAGAAAACAATTACCTGATAGCAGTCTCCTTTAAGATTGTCTAAGACGTCGCCACACGTTTTTCGCATATATTTCTTACATCCATCAATCACCATTTGGTCAATGTCCGAAACAGGTTAAGGAGAATTTGGGCCTACCAAAGAATTCTGAAATACTTTAAAGAAAAGGTTAAGACAAACATAAAAGTTTTATAATACTAAAGTGAGTATAATAAGTTAAAAAAAAAAAATGGAACAGGTGCAGTGGCTCACACGTGTAATTCCAGAACTTTGGGAGGCCGAGGTGAGAGGATTGCCTGAGCCCATGGGTTCGAGACCAGTCTGGGCAACTTGGTGAGACCTCATCTCTACCATAAATCAAAAAATTATCCAGGCGTGGTGGCGCGTGCCTGTAGTTCTAGCTACTTGGAAGGCTGAGGCAGAAGGATCACTTGAGCCCAGCAGGTAGAGGCTGCGGTGGTCGTGAACGTGCCACTGCACTCCAGCCTGGGCAACAGAGTGAGACATTAACTCAAAAGAAAAAAGTTTAAAAAAAAAAAATGAGACGGTGATTTTATTTTCACTCTAAGGAAACTCAAAAGGAACTGAATGTTATTTTATTCTCACGAGATGGCTTAGGGAAGCCATTTTGGAAACTGCTGAGCAGTAGACATGGTATCAAAGTCACTCCTTAATCTTCCACTAGATTACCTCTGCTTCTTTGTTGGTGGTCACATAAAAGGCTAGGTATGGGTACACGAAATTGAAATGTCTGTTCAAGGCACTCTATGTAACACTAATGTGAGTCTTAAGACACCAAAGAAAGGAAGGAAAACAAACAAAGCCCATAGAACTTGTTTTCTTATACGACAAAGGATATCTCTACCATAGTGACCATCTTTGGTTTCAGTTTGACTATTTCACATAATATGCCCCCATCTCCACCTCCCAGAATCAGTACATCTTTGCCAGTGTAATCTTCTTTGCCATTGCCCATGATGGCCCGGGTATATGCCAAA
>CAUYQG010192439.1:0-15058 GCA_963574415.1 Tarsius wallacei
GAGGGCGATGGGATTAATGGTGGTAAATATCTGTCTGGGGATGGGGAGACACCTCTTATCATCAAGGGTGCCTGAACGAAGCATTTTGGTATGCCTAACCCCTAACTGTACCCCACAATACCATAATAAAAAAAAATAAAACAAACAAACAAACAAAAAAAACTGGATTTCTCTTGCTCGGTTTCAGTTACAGTCCCTCAGAGCTTATTCCATTATTTAAAACAAGACATAAATTGTACTTTCATCCAAATAGATTGAAAATATAAAGAATTCATATTTTACATCTCACTTTAGGAGTTAGGATCCCAAGCTGTTTTTCTAGCTGAATTCCTCTCTGCCTTCAACAGGTTGGAATACTACAGTAGCTTTGTATGTGGAGACTGCAGCATGCAAGCAGTCTAGCACAACTCTTTCCTTCTGTAAACTTGCTTGCTGATTCATAACTTCTCTATAGTACATTAAGTGATTTTGTATAATATTTTATAAATCAAAAACTCATCACATCTGGAAATTAAATAATCTGAGTTTTAAAACAATCTAATAAAGAAATATAAGGTTGTCAATGTCTCAATTCTAAATATATGAAAAGCTGACATAAAATGTATATAAATTATGTAAATGTTTAAATTTTATGATGAGGAGAGGAAGGTGGAAGACAGAGAAAAAAGGTAAAAGAAGGAAAAAGAATAAGAACAAGAGAGGAAAGAAAACAGAACCAAAAGGAGACAGAGAAACAATTCAGGAGACATCAACAGACAGCAAGACAAACCAGGAGGTTTTGAATTTTCCACTACAAACAAACTGTAATATAAGAGTGCTGTGAGGAAGTAACTTCCTTTCATAATTTATTGGAAATTACCTCATGTCTTGTTTTAGACTAGATTAAAATGTGATCCCTATTTATAAAATAAAAGTTTTAAAGAAGATATAACAGACCAATGCAGGTATCCTGGGGCCACAGAGAGTCTACTAAGGTAGTGACCAGAAGGAGAAGCAGAGAATTAGTGGTAAATTATAAAGATTAAGAGGAAGTACAACTGTAGGCAGCCAACATGAGTATGCTAGTGATCCAGAGGGAAGTCACACTTACAGAAGAATTAAAGGGAAGGAGTAGCTTTGGGAAAGGTGACAAACAGATGCTATATACCCTAGGGATATCCTAGGGAAGATTAGTTCAGGGAGACTGCCAAGTGAGAAACCCTGATCACTCTTTTCAGGAAGCCAAAAACTGGGCCCTCAATTTCACAGGCAGAACTGAAGGGGGAAAAAGTGAGGAAGAAACTATGAAAGAAAATCCAGGCTTAAATGGGCTAGAAGTAAGGGTAGAATAAGAAAGTAATATATAAAGAAGATGATAAACACTTGAGCATTGCATTAAGACCTGCTATTTGACAAAAGTGTAACTGAATAAATTACCCACTAGCATACAAGTATGAACCCAAAGATTTCCTTATATCATGAACGGAATGAAAGATATACAGAGCTATACATATACATAAAATCCTCCACAGAGGAAAGGCACCAAAACAAAACTGCAGCAGCAAAGAAAAGAGGCACCCAACACAAGGATGGAAATGGAGTGGCCAGTCATCAAAGAACAAAAGGAAGCTGTCTTTCTGATTTGAGGGGCTTTGGATCCCCTTTTACATAGAAGAAACTTTTTGATGTTCTCTGTGTTTTATTTTTAAAATCTCTAAAAATCCCCTAGGAGCAAGTAACAGTGAATAAAAACTTAATTTCTCTACAAGGAAAAAAAATCAGAGAGAATATTAAAGAACTGGGATCGACATAAAAATATAAGCACTGGGAGTGGGGGTGAGCAGGAAGAGGGTATGTTGGTCAAAGGGTACAAAGTGTCAGGTAGCCAGGAAAAATAAGTTCTGGTGATCTACTGCACAGCAAGGTGACTATAGTTAATAATGATGTACATTTCAAAGAGTGGATGTTAAATGTTCTCACCACAAAGGAATGATAAGTATGTGAGGTAATGGCTATGTTAATTAGTCTGATTTGTCCATTCCACAATGTATAACTGTATAGAAACATCACGGTGTACCTCATAAACTTTTACACTTATTATTTGTCAATTAAAAATAAAAAAAATTTTTAAAAAAACAAATAGTTAATCTGGAGTTCTTTGGAAATCACCTTTTAGAAAAAAAATGTATCTCCCCAATTAAGCCTTAAAGATTACAGCTGAGTGTCATATTGTCAATATGACAGGCTCCCCTCATACTTTGTAACAGACCTCAAGTTACACTACTAATGTGACATGTCAAATTTCCAGAGGTTAAAAAAATTTTAAGTGTGGCAGTGCCACCAGAGTTAACTTTTTCTTCTTCTCTATGTCTCCAATGAGAAATAATTTAAATTTTTAACATATCTTTATTAAGAGCACTGAATACTTCTTTATAATAAAACAGTATAAGGAAGTTTACAGCATATACCAGTGAAATCCACCACACTAGGGGAAAAGAGAGTATATTTAGGTGAGTTTCAATAAAATGTTTAAAACTTCATGCTAAAAATAATTATACTGCTTACTTAAATGCTAACAAAATGATTAATTTTGGTAATGCTATCTATATTAACACTAAAACATTCAAAAAGGTAATCTGTAAACAAAAACTTAAGCTATGCTTCTATGATGTTGAAAATGGTATACCAATAAAAGTTTTTCCTGATAAAAATACTCATGTTTGCTGTTTTCATGTATAACTTAAAGCACTACATGAAGGGGTGGACAGTGGGAGGTGGGAGGAGAAATAGCAAGAAAACTGCACCCAATGACGTCTACAAAAAGATCAGTAGTTACTAAATTAGCTCATCCATTCATATATAAATTCCTTTTGCACTGGGGAAACACCTGTAGGAGAGACAAAATTCATCTTTATGGTGCTGATAACCTAACAGAAAACTACACAAATGTACAAATGATTATTTTAATGCAATTGTAATGTATGATAACAAGAATTAGAAACCCGAGGGGCAGAGCGATCAAACACTTAAAGGACTCAAGAAAGGCTCCTTTTGTAATTAATTGAAAAGGGTAAATAGAAATTTACTAAGGAGGCGGGATTGGCAGAAAGTGGACCAAGCAAAAGGAAAGCAGGTGAAGGAAGAAAAGAACAAGGTCAATTAGAGTTGTCTATTAAAACCTCTAACTAAATGCAATTACTTAAGCAAGAGTTTGAGACTTCAAAATAGTAATTCACAAACACTCTATTGGAAAAGGAAATGAGGAACAGAAGTAGAAAGGCTCCTATACTGTTATCATGTTAAACATTTGCATCTTCTACCTTTATTGTTAATTATTCTAGTTTAGTTTCATTCTAGTTATTTAAAATAATTGTATTACATATAAAATGTCGTACTCCCTAATTTGCTTAGGTCATTTATTTGAAATTGTTGATGCTTCATTATACTCCAGTAGACAGGCTGTGAACATTTAGACACTTTGACAGCAATTTTTTTTGCACCTATAATATTGTACTTAATATGCATCCCTCTAATCAAAGAGCCTAATACGCCACATAATTTTTTGACAGAGAAAATGAAAAATAGCTAACTTCAATACCCTAAGACCACCACTTATTAATATTTAAATGTATTTACGTCACCTTTTACATATACACCCAGTGTAAAATTTCAGTAATCTAGCACAGTCTGGTTTCCCTGTGTCTGCCCTTGCTCCATCTACACTCTCTTTTCAACACAGCAGCCACGTTGGGTCATGTGTCACTCCTCTGCTCAAAGTCCTCCAGTGGTGCCCCTCTCAGTCAAAGTGAAAGAATAATAAGTCTTAGTGCTTATAATGACTTGTAACACCCTATACAAATCTGTCCCTCCTTTACCTCCGACCTCATCTGCTGCACGCCACCGCATTCACAGCTATTCTGAGGCTTGGCCTCCCTGCACACAGCCCTCTCAAGACCTTTGTACTTGCTGTTCCTGCCACCTGGAACACTTACTTCACATACAATCATGGTTCCCTCTGTCACAGTACAGTAATACAGTAATAAAAACCAGAAGTAATCACATAGTCTTGTATATACATGGTATGTTAAAGTGAAAAGGTTGTTTGAATTATACTTAAAAAAATAACAGGCAACATTTATCAAGTACTTTCCAGGTGCCAGATTCTATAGTAAGTGTTTTTTTATTAATCAGCTCATGTAATCTTCACTATAAACCTACAAAGTAAGCAATATTACTACTTCAATTTTCCTGAGCAAAGAAATAGCTTCAAAAGGTTAGGTGACTTAAGTGGCAAATCCAGAAAACCAACTACAGAATGTATTATAAGAACTTTTTATACTACTACTACAATGAATGGCCTCTCTGTGATTTTAATAAGTTTTCACCTTAAAACTACTAAACATGAAAGATTTTTAAAATAAAAGTTACTCTATTTGGGGAATTTTTATGCTTGGCAGAGAAATTTTCTATCCATCATAAAAATAAAATGAATGTAGGGAGTACAGTTACCTCAATAGTTTAAAATATGTTGCAGGAAAAAAAAAAATAGCCTCCATTTGCAGGAAAAAAAAAATAGCCTCCATATAGTACTCTATAATTACAAATACATAAAGAAATGTTTGAAAGTGTTTGCATAGGAAGATCCACACTCGCATTTGATCAGCTATAGTGAAGCTCAAGACAATTTTTTTTTTTTAGCAGTAAACATTTAAGTAGAAGAAAGCTTTGTAACATATCTAAAGTAATAAAAAACTAATCCAGGACAAGGAAAGACTGCAGAGAAAAAGAAGAGCCCAGTGCAACTTCATTTGCTGAGTTCCTAGAAACTCATGTCCTATTGTTAAGTCTCATCAACATGTAAAACAAAAACACTACCTTAAATGCTCCTAATGCCTTTTACCCTCCAGAATTATAGATAAATAACCTTCCTGCTGGGTGAGGTGGCTCAATTCTATAATCTCAGCGCTCTGGGAGGCGGAGGTGAGAAGACTGTCTGAGCCTGTGGGTTCAAGACCAGCCTGGGCAACACGGTGAGACCTCGTCTCTACCATAAATCAAAAAATTAGCCGGGTGTGGTAGCGTGAGCCTGTAGTTATAGTTACTTGGAAGGTTGAGGCAGAAGGATCGCTGGAGCCCAGTAGGTCGATGCTGGGGTGGTCATGAGCATGCCACTGCACTCCAGCCTGGGCAATGGAGTGAGACTCCAACTCAAAAACTAAATAAGTAAATAACCTTTCTATTTCTAATTGCTATGCAACCCAGTCAATATAATTCACTTTTCAACTGCTTTAAAAACACATATACATAATGAAATTGTTTTAAAATCAGATCATGGTGATGACTACAAAACTTTGTAAATATGCTAAAAACTATTTACTTGTATGCTTAAAATAGGTAAATGTAATGATTAATATGTAAATTATCTCAAGTAAAAAAATCAGAATCCACATAAGCACTCAATAATTACTTGTAAATTAATCTAAGTGAAAGAAACTAAGTGGATTATACACAAAACTGGGCACAAAATATGGTCATTTAATCTTGAATTCTTTATTAAGTTAAGCACTTTGCCATTTGCTTGCAACTTTTTTGCAAAGGTTCTTGGACACAGTGTTATAAAACATCCATGAAATATGTTACAAGTAACTGGTTACTAAATAAAAACTTAGGAAAGTTTGTAAATAATATACATGTAGACAACATATTGTTGAATCTTGCTTTTTATTCACTCTGTCTTTTCATAAAACATTTAAAGTGATTACCGACATAGTTGAATTAATATGTACCACATCTGTAACTATTTAAATTACCCTTTCTTTGCCTTATTTTTGTCTTCCATTTCATTTTGCATTTTCTAGTTGTATTTGAACATTTTATATGATTCCATATTCTCTATTCTCTTAGCTATCAATTATACTTCATTTTTTTGTTGTTGAGTTGCAGTCTCATTCTGTCACGCAGGCTGGAGGGCAGTGGCACACTCCTGGCCACCGCAGCCTTGATCTACTAGGCTCAGGTGATCCGTCTGCCTCAGCTTTCCAAGTAGATGGAACTACAGACACACCCCAGCACGACCAGCTAGCTTTTTTTGTGATTTATTGTAGAGACAAGGTCTCACCAAGCTGCCCAAGCTGGTCTCAAACCCCTGGGCTCAGGCAATCCTCTCGCCTTGGCCTCCCAAAGTGCTGGGATTACAGGCTTTACACTTTCTTAAAAAAAAATTTTTTTAGTAGTTACCCTAGAGTTTGCAATATACTTTATGACTAATCCAAGTCCACTTTCAAGTAACACTAGACTGCTTCACTGCAAGTACTTTCTATTATTCCCAATTTCTCAATCCCATAACACTGCTGTCACTCATATAGCTAACCCATGAGCCATAATCAGTGAATACACTGTTGCTATTACTATTTTGAACAAATTGTTATCTATTAAATTCATTAAATAGCTGAACATGGTGGCTCACGCCTGTAATCCCAGCACTTTGGGAGGTGGAGGCGAGAGAATCGCCTGAGCTCAGGGGTTCGAGACCAGGCTGAGCAACATGGTGAGCCCTCATCTCTACAATTAAAAAAAAAAAAATCAGCTAGGTGTGGTGGCATATGCCCATGATTCCACCTACTTGGAAGGCTAAGGTATAAGGATTGCCTGAACCCAGCAGGTCGAGGCTATGGTGGCTGTGAGGATGCCATTCCACTCCAACCTGGGTGACAGAGTGGGACTCTGACTCAAAAAATTAATTAATTAATTAAATCTATTAAATATAAGAAAAATAGGGCCAGGAGCGCTGACTCACACCTGTAGCTCCAACACTTTAGGAGGCTGAGGCTAGAGGACTGTTTGAGCCCAGGAGTTTAAGACCAGCCTGGGCAACATAGCAAGACTTTATCTCTACAAAAAATCAAAAAATTAGCCAGGTGTGGTGGCGCACGCCTGTAGTCCCATCTACTTGGGAGACTGAGGCAGAAGAAGCACCTAAATCCAGGAGCCGGAGGCTGTGGTGAACTGTGGTAGCAGCACTGCACTCCAGACTTGGTGACAGAGTGAGATCCCAGCTATAGATGGATGAATGGATGGTTGGATGGTTGGAAGGATGAATGATGTTATTTTACCTTCATTTATTTATTTTTGTTCTTCCTTTATGTATATTTGAGTTCCTGACCTATATCGTTTTCCTTCCCTCCAAAGTCCATTTCATATTTCATGCAAGGCAGCTCTACTGACAACAAATTCTAAGTTTTGTCCATTTGAGAAAGTCATTATTTCCCCCTTCACTTTTGAAGAATATATTCTACTGGATACAAAATTCTAGGTTGGTGGTTTTATTATTATTTTTCTTTCAACACGAAATATTTCACCCCACCCTCTTCTTGCTTGCATGGTTTCTGAAGACAAGACAGATGTATTCTTATCCTTATACCTCTGTAGGTAAAGTGGTTTTTTCCTCTTTGGCTTCTTTTAATATTTTCTCTGTCTCTAACTTTCTACAGTTTAAATAAAATATGACTAGGTATAGATTTTTTAGTATTTACCCTGTTTGGTATTTGCTGAGCTTCCTAGTTCTGTGGTTTGATGTTTATTAATTTTGGGAAATTCTCAAGCCATTATTACTTCAAATTTTCTTCTGTTCCATTCTCTGTTTCTTCTACTTCTGATATTTCCATTATGCTTACATAACTGTCCCACAGGGCTTGGATACTATTTCATGTTTTTCATTCTTTCTCTTTACATTTCAGTTCTGAAAGTTTCTATTGATATAAACTTCACACTCACAGACTCATTCCTCAGTCATGTTCAGTTCAAGAGTATTTTTCATTTCTGTCATGCTGGTTTTGATTTCTAGTATTTCTTTCAGATTATTTCCTGGAGTTTCCATTTCTCTGCTTATCCTACCATCTGTTCTTGCATGTAGTTCACTTTTTCCTTTAGAGCTCTCGTATTAATCTGATAATTCTAAAATCTTTCATATGTGAGTCTTGTTCTGGTGCTTGGCTTACCTCTTACGACTGTGCTTTTTGCCTTTTAGTGTACCTTGTAATTTTTGGTTGAAAGCCATGCATAGCATATCGTGTACACGGAACTGAGATACGCCTTTGGTATGAGGGTTTATGTTTATCTAGCTAGGAGTTAGGCTATATTTACTGTTTGTTGTAACTGTGATGTCACAGAAGCTAAAACTTTTTCTAGTGTCCTTGTTTTTATCTTCCTGTCATTTTGGGGTGTTTCCTGAGACTCCTTAAATGGTCTGAGGTTTACAGTCCTTTTAACTGCAATCTACTATTATCATACAGGAGCCCTATTGATGTAATAATAAAGTATAGAGGGAGGAAAAGCATTCTATAGTTGTATAATTAGTTTTCAGTCTTTTAGAGAACCTGAAATGAGTTCTTCCATTCTCCCACATCAAATGCTACTGGAGCTGGAGTTGGGTATTTTCCTTCCATCAGGTCTGTTAGGCTTTGATAAAGCCCCAATTAATTAGGCTCTGGTAAAAATATTTCCTTTGGGAAAACTATTCCTTAAAGAGAACAGAAAGCTCTGAGCATATTTCAAAATGGTTACTTTCCTCCTCCCCCTACAGGAAGCACAAGGAGATTTTTCTTGATCTTCATAGTGAAAACTTGATAGGGCTCTTGGAGGTTAAAACTCTGGAAAGTGCCAGTAGGCCCTCCTAAAAACTAGGCCCCCTTGGAATTTTAAACTCTCAAGCTAGTCTGCATTGAACCTCCAGCAATTCATGAGTTGCAACTTAAAGTGCTTCTAACTATACTGGCTTTAACTGTAGGCGTTTACTACTGGGATTCTGCTCTGGGTAAGCTATAATTCTTCATATGGCCTGCCTCTCCAGTTTTCAGTGCATTACTTTGCCCTATGACTTCAATTCTCTGAGGGATCAAAGAAGAGTTGCTGATTTTCAGTTTGTTCAACTTTTTTCTTGTTGTGATGACAGGAGAGAGGACTTCCAAGCTCTTGATGTGTTGAACCAGAAACCAAAAGTCAATATTCTTTATCATCATTATTATTATAAATAGGAACAGGCTGGGCACAATGGCTCATGCCTGTAATCCTAGCACTTTGGGAAGCGGAGGCTAGAGGATTGCCTGAGCTCGGGGGTTCGAGACCAGCATGAGCAGTATGGCAAGACCTCGTCTCTACAATAAACCAAAAAATTAGCCAGTCATGGTGACACATGCCTGTGGTTCCAGTTACTTGGAAGGCTGAGCCCAACAGGTCGAGGCTTTGGTGGCCATGAGCGTACCACTGCACTCCAGTTTGAGTGACAGAGGGAGACTCTGACACAGGTCGAGGCTTTGGTGGCCATGAGCGTACCACTGCACTGCAGTTTGAGTGACAGAGAGAGACTCTGACACAAAAATAAATAAATAAATAAATAAATAAATAAATAGGGACTGAGTTAAGACTATCCCAGAATACAACTCTCACTTATTTGCATTCTAATACCTTTGTATGTAATCCGGGTTTACCCAAGGGAGAAATACAGGACAATTAATATCAAGCAGGTGAGGTGACCATTATCCATTGTTTGTCAATGAAAGGGAGAGAAGATTGAGAACTGTTTTCCATATTCTTTGAGTTGTTTTCTGAGCATATCAATGACTCATAGGGATCCAAAATCTACTGTGAGGGCCAAATCTGACCATACCCATTCACTCATATATTGTCTGTTGCTACTTTCCAGATACAATAGCAGAGTAAAGCAGCTGCAACAGAGATTCTATGCCCTACAAAGTCAAAAATATTTACTACCACTGACCCCTAGGTTATACATCTCATACTCTCTTGTACATGGACCACTGGTAGTGTTTGTGTGTGAGTGTGAGTGTGTGTGTGTGTGTGTGTGTGTGTTTTAAATGCTGACTAGGATTGAGTGCAATGATGACTATGTATCATGTATTTAATTTTTATTCATCAATTCATTAAATACACAATTACTGAGACTAAAATTTCAGTTCAGAGGAATAGAAAAGTATATATCAACAATACAGTATAAATGAGGCTGCAGCAGAATTATATTCAAACACTATGAACATTAAAATTAAGTAATGACTAATTCCACCTGGGAGAACTTAAGAATAATAGAGAATATACCACTTCCTCCTATCCTTTGGGGGATACCTTCCAAGACCCCCAGTGGATGCCTGAAACCACAGATAGTATAGAATCCTATATACTACATGTTTTCCTACACATACCTATGATAAGGTTTAATTTACAAATTAGTCACAGTAAGAGATTAACAACAATAACTAATAATTAACAACAAGAACTAATAATAAAACAGAATAAATAGTAAAATAAGGGTTACTTAAAACGATACTGCTAATGCAGACTGATGGCCACCAAAAGGCTAATGGGTAAGTAGTATAGCTAGGTAGTATAGGTAGGCAGATAGTATAGGCAGATGGACAGTATAGGTAGGTAGCACAGATATGCTGGACAAAAGGATGATTCAAGTCCCTGGTGGGACAGAGTGTGATGGCACAAGATTTTGTCACACTACTCAGAGCAGGAGGCAATTAAAAACTTTTGGATTGTTTGTTTCTGAAATTTTTCATTTAATATTTTCAGTAGTTGACCTCAGGTAATTGAAATCTCAGAAAGTAAAGCTGCAGATAATGGGGTACTACTGTACTACAACTTTGCCACATAAGACTATAGCTTAATTTTTTTTTAAGATGAATTTTCTAATCCAATGGTTCTCAAACTTCAGAGAATCCGAATCACTTGCAGGGCTACTTACAACAAAGCCTGCAGATCATGCGCCCAAAGTTTCTGTTACAGTAAATCTGGGGTGAAGTCCCCCAATTAAAATTTCTAGCAAGTTCCTAGGTGACACTAAATGACTATAATTTGAGAACCACTGCTCTAACAAACCAGGTAGCACAATAAAAAAATACTATTTTAAAGCTGAAAGGGTCTTTTAAAGTAAGATTATCAGATAAAATGAAGAACAGAAAGAAACAAAAGAAAAAAAAAGAACAGGTCTGTGTCAGCAGCCTAGGTAGACAGTTTTATGAATCTGAAATACTTCAGGTCCTCAGAGTTGTTTTCCTATTTTGGTCCTATTTCTTCTGTGTTCCCATAACATCTCCTTCCTTTTTTTTTTTTTTTAGAGATGTAGGGTACAATTCAGGATTAGGTACATAAATGGTCATTGCACAGATAAAGTCTGGTCTTCCCTTTGGTCCCCATTTTGCCTGGTTTGAGATCAAGTCTCCTAACTGATGTTATGTGTGCAATCCCCCACCCCTAGCAGTGTCCCGCTACTGCAGGGTCCACTTATGAGTGAGAACATGTGGTACTCAGTTCTTTGTTTCTGTGATAGATCACTGAGTATGATAGACTGCAAATCCATCCAAGGTGCTGCAAAGTCCATAATTTTGTCCTTCTTTATGGCTAAATAATATTCCTTTGTGTATATGTACCATATTTTTTCATACAGTCCACTTTCGATGACCAGCACAGTTGGTTCCATGTTTTTGCTACTGTGAATAGTGCTGCAATAAACATGTGTGCACAGGTATCTTTTTTGTAGAATGATTTGATTCCTCTGGGTATATTTCCAGAAGGGGATAGCTGGATCATATGGAAGGTTGATTTTTAGATCTTTTAGAAATCACCACACTATTTTCCACACAGACTGTACTAATTTACACTCCCTCCAACAGTGCAGAAGTGTTCCCTTTTACCTGCATCCTCTCTAGCATCTGTTGTTTTTAGAGTTATTGATGATGGCCATCCTGACTGAAGTTAGGTGGTATCTCAGTGTGGTTTTGATTTGCATTATTTTGATGATTAGTAAAGCTGAGCAGTTTTTCATGTATCTGTTGGCTGCTCATATGTCTTCTTTTGAGAAGTATCTATTCATATCTTTTACCCACTTTTTAGTAAGGCTGTTTGTTTTTTTCCTTTTGGCATGTTTTATTTCCTTGTAGAGCCCCCAAATACAAAACATAGAAGACAAAAATATCATAGGAAAAAAAAAAAAAATCAACAAAACAAAAAGCTGGTTCTTTGAAAGGATACACCAAAGACTGATGGACCTAAAAAAAGAGATTGACCAAGAAAAAGAGATAAAAAGCTCAAATAAACACAATCAGAAATGAAAAAGATCAAGTCACAATCGACCCCGAAGAAATACAAAAGATTATCAGAGATTACTATGCAGACCTGTATGGAAACAAACTCGAAAACCTAAATGAAATGTAGGATTTTCTGACATCACACAACCTTCCAAGGTTGAAACAAGAACTTGAAGCCAGGCTCAGTGGCTCAGCCTGTAATCCCGCGCCTTTGGGAGGCTGAGGTGAGTGGATTGCCTGAGCCCGCAGGTTCAAGACCCACTTGGGCAACTTGGCGAGACCTCATCTCTACAATAAATCAAAAAATTAGCTGGGTGTGGTAGCGCGCGCCTGTGGTTCCAGCTACTTGGAAGGCTGAGGCGGAAGGATTGCCGGAGCCCAGCAGGTCGAGGCTGTGGCGGCCGGGAGTGGCCACTGCACTCCAGTCTGGGCAACCGAGTGAGACTCCAACTCAAAAAAAAAAAAAAAAAGAAAGAAAGAAATTGAGACTCTAGATATACCAATAACAACCCAGGAAATTAACCCTGTCATAAGAAGTCTACCTACCCCACAAAAAAGCCCTGGATCAGATGGCTTTCCAGTGGAATTCTACAAAACATAAAAGGAGGAGCTGATACCAATCCTATTAAAAGTATTCCAGGCAATCGAGAAACACAGAACTCTCCTCAAATCATTTTATGAAGCTAACATCACATTGATACCAAAATTGGGTAAAGATCCAACAAAGAAAGAGAACTACAGACCAATATCCCTAATGAACAAAGATGCAAAAACTCTCAAGATTCTAGCAAATCAGTTCCAACAACACATCTCAAAAATCACTCACTATGACCACCATCCACAAGACCATAAATGTGATTCAATCCATCAACAGATGTAAAAACAAGAACCACATGATTATATCATTTGATGCAGAAAAAGCATCCTTTCTTGATAAAAACCCTTCATCTGGGCAGAGAGGGAGCACACCCCAAAACAGTAACAGCCATCTACGATAAACCCACAGCCAACATATTGCTAGACGGACAGAAGTTAGAAGCATTTCCCCTGAAAACTGGAATAAAACAAGGCTGCCCACTCTCACCCCTTCTGTTCAACATAGTGTTGAAAGTCCTAGCTAGAGCAATAAGACAAGAGAAGAAAAGCAGGGGTATCCAAATAGGAAAAGAGAAAGTTAAGTCATCCCTCTTTACTGATGATATGATCCTATACTTTGAAAATCCAAGAGAATCTGCCAAAAAACTCCTTGCACTGATAAAGGACTTTGGCAAAGACTCAGGGTACAAAATCAACATGGAAAAGACAGTCACATTTTTATACACCAACAACAAACAGGCAGAGAACCAAGTAAAAAGCACAATCCCATGTATGCTAGCCACACATATACACAAAAAGTAAAACACCTGGGTATCTTCCTGACCAGAGAAGTGAAAGAACTTTACAACAAAAACTATGAAAAACTGCTCAAAGAAATCAAAGAAGACACAAACAAATGGAAAAAATATTCCATGCTACTGGATTAGAAGAATGAACATTGTTAAGATGTCCATCCTACCAAAGGCAATCTACAGATTCAACACAATACCCATTAAATTATCAATATCATTCTTCTCAGACCTGGAAATGACAATACAGAAATTCATAATAGAAACAGAAACAACCACGAATAGCCAAAACAATTCTTAGCAAAAGAAACAAAGCAGGAAGTATCACACTTGCAGACTTTAAGCTACTATAAGGCTACAACAATCAAAACAGGCTGGTGTTGGTACAAGAACAGGCATACAGACCAATGGAATAAGACAGAGATTCTGGAAGCAAAACCTTAATGTCTCAACCAACTCATCTTCAACAAAGCCTCTACCAACACCACTGGGGAGACGAGAACCTATTTAGTAAACAGTGGTGCAAAAGTGGCTGACCACATGCAAGAGATTAAAACAGGCCCCTACCTATCACAATACACAAAAATTAACTCTAGATGGATCAAAGACCTAAACGTAAAACCTCAAACTATAAGAATCTTAGAAAATGCGTGAGACATCCTTACAGAAATTGGAATAGGCAATCAATTCCTGATCAAAACCCCAAATGACCATGCCATAAGAAATGAGATAGACAAGTAAGAAACTGAAAATCTTCTGCAAAGCAAAAGAAACCATCAAGAGAACGGGGAGACAGCCCATAGAATGGGAGAAAATATTTGCCAACTATGTATCTGACCTCCTTCCTTATTTGCCCTCATTTCCTTTGCCAGCTTCTAGTGTTGGCCATAATTCAACAAGTTACCTTAGCCTTGTGTTTTGTCTCCTACAAAAAATTACCTCAAATCCACCAATAGGACCAAACTTTAAGGAAGCCATCTCTAATTCAATGTTAAGGGGTCTTTAAAATTCCAAGTTTATCTCTTGGGAACCAGTCTGGGACACAGAACAACTCATCAGTCCATAAAAGCCTAACTGAATACTGTTTTATAGTAATTTGTGAAAGGTTACTGAACCATACTGTAGTCATCTGCTCAGTATTTTTAAAATGAAGGGCACATGACTCTCACTTGGAATATGCATTATTTTTTAATCTAGATACATGGTGAAAGATATGAGACTAGTAGAATTGAAGCTCTCAATAAATGATTACTTCAGTTTCACCAATGCAATTTTTAGAAAGACCAATTGCTATAAGTCCTCTATTTTGTAAAATGCACCATGAGTTTAATAACTTGTTTGGAGGAGTAAATTACCATATTAAATATATCAAATACAGAAACATTAACATGCAGAGAAAATAAGTGTTTCTAAAAATACAGCACTACCAAGACATTCACTAATATCTACCACCAGATAAGAAATAAAATGAGTGGCTCAGCCTGTAATCCTGCGCCTTGGGAGGCTGAGGTGAGTGGATTGCCTGAGCCCGCGGGTTCGAGACCCGCCTGGGCAGGCGAAACCTCATCTCTACAATAAATCAAAAAAAAA
>CAUYQG010192442.1:0-13835 GCA_963574415.1 Tarsius wallacei
ATATTTTAAAAAGGGGGGGAAAGGAATATACAAATTATCTTCTGGAAACTTAGAGGAAATGATCACAACACTAGAAGTGGGATCATGTAACCTGTACAATGACCACTTATGGACCTAATCGTGAACTGTAACACTCACCTTGAAAATAAAAAATAAATTTTTTTTAAAAAAAGTGGAATGATGTAGAATGGAAACTGTCTTTAATGAATAAAGATTTGTTCCAGCTTTTCCACCGATATGATGTAAGATTTAAATAAAATAATCCACATAAAGCACTTAGGCACTACATCAAAGGTAGTTGTTGCTTTTACTGTCATTATTACTACTACTTTAGAGTTAGGTAAAAACAGCAAGTGCAAAAGTCTCCCATGTGGTACCCAGGGGTGTTGATTTCCCCTAGATCACCTTCTGAGGCCCTGAGACAGAGTAGGGGGTGTCAAGGGCATGACAACAGAGTGAACACAGAGCTTGTGTTGACATTACAGAGAGCAGCTCTGTTCTCAGCTCCTTCTGTGCAAAACTTTTCCAACCCTTCCTTAGCCATGACGAGTTCAGACATTGATGGAGAGATGTGTGATAAAGTCAAAAGGATCTCTGGGCAGCTTTAAATATGTTCATTTTGCTTTTGGACCTCAAGTTTTTCCATTTTAGAGGACTAAAATCATAAAAAGTTCAGGAAAAATAATCTTAGAAATGACTTAATCATTTGACTATTATATAATAATGCTTCCCCTAAATACTCAATTTCTTCTTCTAAATCATTCTAATATATTTCAGCAACTGAATGACAAAAATTGCCTTCATAGATCAAATTTTATAGCATACCACCAAATGACATTCTTAGCTTAAAAGCATGATTAATCTTTTTCTTTAACCTAGTGATGTAAAGGTATGTACCTTTCATAATTGTCATATTAAAATAGAAGGTAAGGAAGAAAACTCTGTTTAACTTACAAATGTGATAGAAATTTCACCTTGTGTTTTTCTTAACTTTTAATGTTATTTTAGAAAGATTTTTATTCCTGTTGGTAATATGGCAACACACCTATCATTTCCTTCCGCACAGAGTGCAACTGCAATACCAGCACTGCTTGGCATGATCTATTTATTATCTATTTAATCACACCTCTCTCCTCTATAGATTCCAGATCAATTTAGGGGTTGGAGTTGAATCCTAGTACCCACTTTATTGTTAGCTGGATTGTAGGATGTGACTTGGATCTGAGATCAAACTCAGCTTGCCCCCATGCAACAGGTAGAGTTCTGTCTGCAGACTCCTCCAGCCACATCGATGAGTGATCTGAGTGTGCCTCAAGCTCCATCAAGCCAGATGAACAAGGGGTCCAAATCAGGTGTGCTTACCACCTAGAAGGAGGAATGAAAGGAAGAAAATAGCCTGTCCCCATGCAAATCAGCTAGAGGCAGGGCCACTTCTTCTAATCTCTTCCATCAGGTAAGTCACTCCTCCTGCTATGGAAGAGGAAAGAGCGAATTTTCCCCAACTCTTCCAGAGCGGGAGGAGTGTTGACAGCTCCTATTCCATGCACGAAAATCAGGAAGACCTGTAGAGGGAATAGAAAGGTGCACTCTATTCTACAACATATCATCCATAGGAAATCATTGCAAATGAAGACCTAAAATTTATTTCAAGCTCAATATCATCCAGTCAGATAATTATATACTTGGAGAGCCTGAGCAGTGAAAATTATTTTTCTATCTCCTACCTTTTAAACCAGTGCAAAACATTAAAATGAAACTCTGTGCTCTGTCACTATTTATTACAAACTTTAAAATTATCTACAGGTCTTGGGTGCACAGCAATATTCTTTTTAAAAATTTTATTTTACCCAGAAGGGAAGAATCATTGCTGTTTTTTTTTTTTTTTTACAGCTTTATTGAGGTGCAATTGATAATAAAGTATATACATTTAAATTGCACAATTTGGCCAGGCAGGGTGGTTCATGCCTATAATCCCAGCACTTTGGGAGGCTGAGGTAAGAAGATTCATGAGCCTGGGGTTTGAGACCTGCCCAGGCAACTTGGCAAAACCTCATCTCTACAATTAAAAAAAATTACGGGACGTGGTGACACGTGACTGTAGATCACCTGAGCCCAGCAGGTTGAGGCTGCGGTGGCCATGAGCGTTGCCACCACACTCCAGCCTAGGTGACAGAGTGAGACTCTGACTCAAAAAATAAAAAATATATAATAAAATGCACAATCTGATGACATCCATAAAACAATCATCACAATCAAGATAATTATCCTCGGCCATTGCCAGGCCATTGCAGTCACAGCCTTATTAGACTCTGGCCACGTACTCTTTCAGTTATGGCTGTCACCGTGTTTCCTGACTTTGGCCCCTTTCCCTATCTTGAGGAGATGAATCTCCTCTCTCTCTTTCTATTTTCTCTCTCTCTAATTTACTTTTTAAATAAACTATATTTTCCAATGTAAAAAAAAGGATAGTTATCCTCAAAATTTCCTCAAGCCACTTGGTAACCTGTACCCCAACTGTCAGCAACAACTGGTCTGCTTTCTTTCAGTATAGATCAGTTTGAATTTTAAATACATGGTATCATACAGTTTGTACTTTTTTTGGGTCTTGTTCATTCATATGATTGTATCAATAGTTCATCTTTTCATTGCTGAGTAGCACTCTATTGTATGTATGTACCTGCAATTTACCTGTTAGTGAGCATTTGGACTGCTTCCAGTATGTGGCTCTAACCCATAAAGCTGCCATGAACATTCCTGTACAAGTCCTTGTATGGACAGAGGCTTTTGTTTCTTTTGGGTAAATATCCATGATTGTCTAGGTTATATGGTGAGTATATGTTTCACACTTAAGGAAACTCCCAAACTTGTTCCAAATTGGTTGTAATCAAAACATATTCTGTTTTTTCTTTTTCTTTTGAACACATGAAAAGAAACCTTTGCAATTTTGAAATTTGAACTTTCTTTGCAATTTTCTTTCCCTCTTCTTCCCTGGAAAATATTTGTCTTCCTTTGTCATAGGTCTTCTGATTTCATGGAATTGTTTTCAGTTTCTATATACTGGTCCTTCTGCTGACCTGCTTCTCATCTGAAAAACGTGGATAAGTCACTCACCTGTGGCATCTTAGGTTTGTGAAAGTTACATAGACCTCAAAGATTTGCCGTGAAGATTAATGAAGTTTTCAAATAAAACATCTCAATTGTGGTGGACTTACATTTACTACCCGTATTTGTGAACGGAAGCAGGACTCTGTTGATTGAAATTCAGTAACAGGACCCCAAACAGGAGTAAGAAAAAATACCCAACCAAAACAAAACAAAACCTCTGCTTTTCAACTGCATCCTGCTCTCATCCTCATCCAACTCACATTTGTCCCAAGGACTTCAAAACCAGGAAAACTTATTTTGCCCTTCTGAGCTCTCACTGACATGTGAAAAGAGAAAAAACTTTTTTTTTTAAACTTGACATTCTTATGAAATAAGGAAGGACATTAAAGGATGATTCAGGGAATGGTGGGGGCAGGAACTGAGAGTGCTATAGGGGACATACCACGGGTCCCTGGCTTCTGACCTAGCTTGTGCCATATGAAAGCAATCTGAAGACTTCCTCAGAAGTTTAGTCTATTATGTGGTTTCTGAGAAAATGTAGAGCATGAGTCCACCAAGAAGATGGATGTGTGAATTACAAGCAACAAACAAACATGGTCCCTTGGTCCCAGTGTTTTTACTGATGGGAAGAAAAACTCATTTCCCCAACCCTCTGAAGTGTGAAGGCATGCTTCGGGCCTCACTCTGCACTCTCCTTCCCCAAGCTAGGCCCCCACCAGGAAGCCCAGTTGGTAAGGTGAGCACAATGAAATATGCCACCTGAAGCATGAAGAAGGGTTGTCCAAAGCCTGAAAAGACTGATCAGCAACCAGGCTATGGACCTGGCAGCCTGAGGGGGAAGGGGCTTGGATAGCAGACTCTGGAGAGGGAGGAAGGACTTTATATTTACTCCAGCTGTCATAGAATCAGTGACTCAGAGCAGAGGAGAACATGCAGGAGGAGTCCTTTAGAGGTGAGTCATGCCAGCCCTTAAGAGGCAGCTGGAGCGCTTCCCTCCAACCTCCTTATTTAATTAATCTCCTCCAGCAGCCCTGCCCCTGCAAGCCAGCTTTGCACAGCCTTAAAATGATCAGGGAGTCTGGATTCAAGTGGCACCATATGTTTGCCAAATTCATTCCACTTCTGTCCAAATATTTTGAAAACTTTGCCTAGTGTGGGCAGAAGCCCCAAAAGGGTAGAGGCAATAGAAACCCATTTGTTTATCTTAACACATTGACTCATTCTTTGTCCTCCCCTCACCTTACAACTATGACAAAAACAAACAAAAATCCTCTGTCTTCCCAATTTTCATTCTGATCCTTACAGTAATTCTAATATTCCTGAGATTTTGCAATTCCTATTATCAGTGCACATGGGCCATGTTGTGTTTTCCCACTTACATTGCCTGTAGAGGCGGCAAGTAGGTAAGAATGTCACAGAAACAAGTTTCAAAGTAATGACAATATCTCATTATCTAACATACTAAAGGCTGCCTGGCCTAGAGTTGGAATTTTTTTTTCGGTGGACACGTATTTGAACATACATACAGTGTAGGAAAAAAACACTCTTTGTGCCTAGCTAGCTATACACCTCTCTAGATTAGATAGATAGATATAAATATAGATGATATAAATATAGATGATCTAGATATTGTGGTGTGTTGAATTTTAAAATGGCCCTCAAGACTCCCTGCTCCCTGGTGTTTATGCCCTTTGTAAATCCCAGGACTGTGGATGGATTTCACATGACTATGTTACATGGCACAGTTGTCTTAAAGAAGGGAAGATGGTGGGCCTGGCCTAATCACATAAGCCCTTTGAATCTAGATCTGAGAACTCAGAAAGAGTCAAAGCATGCAGGAATTCAATATGAAGGAAATTCTCTATTAAGAATGGAGAAGAACACATGGTAAGAAATGTCGGCAGCCTCTAGGAACTTGTAGTGGCTGCCATCTGACAGCCAGCAAGGAAACACAGTCAGTCCTATAACCACAAGGAACTGAATTCTCCCACCACCACTTGGGCATGGAGGCAGATTTCTTTGCATAGGCATCCAACAACAATTCAACCTGGTGGCATATTAATTTCAGCATTGTAATATCCTGAGCAGAGAACCCAGCCACATCATGCTAGACTTCTGACCCACAGAACTGTGAGCTAATACGAAGGTGTTATATCTGAAGCTGCTAAGTTTGTGGTAATTTGTTATACAGCAGCAGAAAATACAGATATATATTTTCTTTCATTTCAATTATTTCTATGGATTACATTTCCCAGAGCTAAAATGGTTCCTAAACCCACTGACATTGTAATGTCATTTTATTTCTCTAGTTTAGTAGACAGAAGTTAGTATTTCTTAAGAAAACTCTTAGATTAAACCCTTTGCACTTAAAGATCCCTTCTTTTTTTTAGTGTTTATAAATTTTTTTTAACTTTTAAATTTGTTATTTTAAAATTGTGGGGTACAATTCAGGGTTAGGTAAACAAATATTCATTGTGCAGGTACCCTTGTTGATAAGGTGTGCCCCCCCTTCCCCAGGCAGATTTCCACTACTGCCAATCCCACCTTCCTGCTCCCCCACCCCCCTAAAGTTTCCTGCTACTGTCAATCCTTTTCTTATAGTATTTATGATAGTTGCTCAAGGTCCACTTATGAGTGAGAACATGTGATACTCAGTTCTTTGTTTCTGTGAAAGATCACTCAGTATTAGACTCTAATTCCATCCAGTTGCTGCAAAGTTCATGATTTTGTTCTTTATGGCTGCGTAATAACCCATTGTGTATATGTGCCACAAAAAATCCCTTCTTAACATGGTCTGTAAGGCCCAGCATAATTTGGTTCTGTGTAATTTTCTAACTTCAAAATGCCATTCTTCTTGTATTAGTCAGGATTCAACTAGAGAAGCAGAAAGTGAAGGAAGGAAGAGAGAGAGGGAGGGAGAGAGGGAGAGAGGAAGGGGAAAGAAAAAGATTTCTAGTGGGCTTACATAATGGTGGGGCTGGCTAAGTAAGTCTGAAATTTGTAGGGTGAGCAGTCAGCAAGGGACCATCATCAAGAGGCAGGAACTGCTGCCCACAGGCTGAATTCCTTCTTTTTCTCAGAAGCCTCAGCCCTGCTTCTAAGGAGACACAATGGGTTAAATCTGTATGGTGGATTAGGGATTTAAAGATAACTGATTAGGATCCTTAACCCATCTTAAAAATTCCTTTGCAGCAGTACCTGAATAAGTGTTTGTTTGACTAACTGGGGATGACAGCCTCAAAAAGTTGACACATCAAAAACCCACCTTACTCCCTTAGCTCAGTTAGCCCCAGACTCTTGAACTTTATTTTTCTTTTCCTAAAACATCTTTGGTGTTGTTCTCAGGAAAAAAATTGGCTTCAAAAAATGACTTGGGAGCTTTTCTCTCTTCTTCTGAAGGAGCTTATTTAAATACTTGACAGAAGTCAGTTGTGAAGTCATCTGGATCTGGAGTTTTCTTTGTGAGAAATTTCTTTTTAATTTTGAATTCAATTTCTTTAACAGATTTGGAGCTGTTCAGAGTTTCAATTTCTTTTAGTGTCACTATTGGTAATTGTGTCTGTCAAGAAATTTATTCTTTCAATCTAAGTTGTAATTCATAGTACTCCCTTATTAACTTTTTAATGTCTGTATCTTCCGTAGGAATGTGCCCTCATGTATTTCTGATAAGGGTAATTTGTATTCCCTTTCTCTCTCTTTTTCTCTTTCTCTTGTTCTTTCTGTCTCTTTTCCTAACCAATTTAGCTGGAGGCCCATATAGATAACGGTTTATTAATTTTATTGATCTTTCCCAATGACCCACTGTTGTTTTTTTTTTAATTTTCTTAATTGTTTGAATGTTTTCTATTTTAATGATTTCTGCTTCTTGTTATATCTTTCTTTCTGCTGTCTTTTTTTAGTTTAATTGCTCTTATTTTCTACTTTTAAGGTAAAATTCTATATCAAAGTTCTATAACACTCTTTTTCTCTAATATAAGAATTTCAAGCTATAAGTTTCCATCTAAGGACTACTCTAGCTGATATATTGAGTTTTGTTATTCGTTCCAACTCATGCAATTTCCCTTTAGATTTTTTTCCTTTGACCTGTGGATAATACAGAAATGTGTTATTTAATTCTCAGGTACATAAAAATTTTTCAGATATCATTTTATTATTGATTTTTTATTTAATCCATTGTGATCAGAGAATATATGCTGTACGAGTTCAATCACATTTACATTTATTTGACTTTTTTTGGTCAGGCATATGGTGCATCTTGGTGAATCGTCCTTGTGCACTTGAAAAGACTGTGCATTCTTCAGTTGTTAAAGGAAGTTATTGCTGAATATCAGATTGTGAACTATTTGATAATATTGCAAGTCCTCAATCTATTACCTTTTAATTTAATTGTTCTAACAATAATTAAATAGGAGTCATAAAATCTCCAATATAATTATGGATTTATCTAGTTCTATTTTTTTAATCTTTCAGTTTTTGTTTTATGTATTTTGAATTGCTGTTAGTAGGTACATTTAGAATTGTTGTAACTTTTTATGAATTGAAAGAGCCCTCTTATCCTGAAGTGTACTTCGATATTAATATAGAGACTGCCTTCTTATGGCTATTGTTTGCATATGTGTAACTTCTCGTAGTATACCTTGTTTATTATTATAACTCTTCACATCTAATAGAAGAATATTACAACAAAATGTTTTTATTTACCTTCTTTCAGTTCATTGCATTATTATTATTATTATTATTATTTTTTTTTTTTTGAGTTGGAATCTCACTCTATCACCCAGACTGGAGGGCAGTGGCCGCTCCCAGCCACCGCAGCCTCGACCTGCTGGGCTCCAGCGATCCTTCCTCCTCAGCCTTCCAAGTAGCTAGAACTACAGGCACACGCTACCACACCTGGCTAATTTTTTGATTTATTGTAGAGATGAGGTCTTGCCAAGTTGCCCAGGCGGGTCTCGAACCCGCGGGCTCAGGCAATCCACTTACCTCAGCCTCCCAAAGTGCGGGATTACAGCCTGAGCCACCAAGCCCGGCTTCACTGCATTATTCTTGTCACCCATTTTATTTTTACATAAGTTATATACTTCACAACACATTGTTATTATTCTTGACTTGATAAGCATTAT
Organism: Tarsius wallacei; assembly: GCA_963574415.1. Taxonomy (NCBI): domain Eukaryota; kingdom Metazoa; phylum Chordata; class Mammalia; order Primates; family Tarsiidae; genus Tarsius; species Tarsius wallacei. Next base: position 8,229 of record CAUYQG010192442.1, read on the forward strand.
GAATGAAAAGAAAACTTTTCTATTTAACAACATGTTTATCATTTCTGACAGTCTTTGCTTCTTTGTGTAAATCCCAGCTTCTGCTTGATATTATTTCACTGTTGCCCTTCAGGTTGAAGGACTTCCTTTAGTTCAGGTCTATGGACATTGAATTCCTTTGGCTTTTGTTTATCTGAGAAGTCTATATTTCATCTTCATTTAAAAAATATATTTATGCTAGATATTTAGTTCTAGTTTGACTGTTTTATTCTTTTGACACTTTAATAATGCTGTTACATTGGCTTTTGCCTAGCATTGTGTTTAATAAGAAGTGTGTCATTCTTATTATTTCCTATAAGTAATGTGCATTTTTCCCCCCTTTGCTTCTTTTAAGACTTTCTTTGTCTGTTTTTCATCAAGTTTAATATGATATTTCTAGGTATGAGTTTTCTTGTATGTATCCTGCTTGGATCTGTTGAGCTTCTTGGAGATCTGGATTAATTTCTTAATCAAATTTAGAAAATGTTTAGTCATTTTTTTTTCAAATATTTTTTCAGCCTAATCTTTCTCCTCTCTTTCTGGGACTCCAGTTACTTATATATCAAGCTGCCTGACTTTGTCCCTTAAGTTACTGAAGACATGTTTGCTTTTTCAGCATTTTTTTCTTTCTCTTCCATTTGCGCAGGGTCAATTTTTCTGTTTTGAAGTTCACTGATTTTTTTCCTCTTCCAGTATCCACTTTATTGTCAAATTCATCCAGTGCATTTTTAATTTTAAACATTATAGTTTTCAGTTCTTGAATTTTCATTTAGTTCTCTTAAAATATTTTTTATTTCTTTGTTGATATTTTCTATATGTTCAGTCATTTGGCCTGCTTTTTTAAATGTCCCTAAATTTATTTAAACTTAAAAAAATCTAATTCTAGCATATATATTTTCGTGGAATGGGTTTCTATTGCCTTTTCCCCTTCCTGGTTATAGTTCATATTTTCTTGCCTTTTTATGTGGCTTAAAAATTTCTATTGTGCCCTGGACATGGCTGTTAATATAGTTGGTAGTTTACATTATGTTGACCTCCTTTAAAATGTATTAAGTTTTGTTTTGGCTAACAATTACTTGACTGTTGAGACTTAGCTTGATCTTATTCAGTATTTGTTTTAGTCTTTATTTGGATGGTTCCAGAGAATCTCTGCTCTTAAGTTGTGGCCTTTATGAGATCTCATCTGAATTCCTGAATGCTCTGTGAGGTCACCCCACTCTGGCAGATCAGAACTCTAAGCATCACCCATTCCTGTGCCACCTCCACTATCCATCTCACAGACGAACAGAATCTGCACTCAACTTAGAGTCCAGTAGCTGTTCTCTACCAGGTCTTGTGAAATCTCACTCTGCTATGAACAGCTTAGTATTTGATCAAAGACTTAAGGGGATCCCAGTGCAGATTTCTGAGGTTCCTTTTCTTTACAACGTACTCTTCTCTGTTTCCTACTCCAAAAATTCAACTATCCTCTGAAACTCTGAATTTCATTTTGTGGTTTGTTTGTTAGTTTGTTTGTTTGGCTCAAAGAGATAACTGTTCTGTCGTTGTTGTCCCTTCCCTATGCTGTCATTTTGACCTCAGATGCCTTAGGTATCAGGATGAATATATATAGTGTTTACTTCATGTATTTATTTCTTTTTCTCAAGGATCGATCTGTACTGCCTGTGGTCCAGAGTCATAAATGTTTCTCTACATATTTTGTCCAGTTCTAGAGCAGTTTATACCAGGAGTGTAATTTTAATACTCATTATTTCATCATGGTCAGAATCCGAAGTTGTTAAAAATTATTTTTAAAATCTGTAATGTATATTCTCTATCTGATTATATTATATATGTAGTTTTCCATCATGGTGAATTATAGTCATCCCTCAGTATTCATGAAGGATTGGTTCCAGGACCCCAACCCCTTCATGGATATCAAAATTCATGGATGTTCAAGTCCCTTATATAAAATTGTACCGTATTTGCATTTAATCTATGAATTTTCTTCCATATACTTTAAATCATCTCTAGATTACTTATAATACCCAATATAATATACTGTAAATGCTATAATTAGTTATTTTACTATATTTTTATTTGTATTATGTTTATTATTGTGTTGTTATTTTACAACGCAACAAATATATATATATATATTTTTTTTTTTTCCCAATATTTTCCAGTCTTGGTTGATTGAATCCTTGGATATGGAACTCAAGAATAAAAAGGCCAACAGTACTTCCTCATGTCTTTTAATTTGAGATTGTGAAGTAATCATTAGCAGAACTTTACCTGTAGGAATTATATGCAGCGTAAGTTAAAGGCATATCCCTCTAGGTATTTTGTCTTCTCTTCTTCAAAGAGTCTTGTGAGCATTACTGGAACTTTATACACTAATTTCTTACATTATTTCCTTTAAAAAACTAACATCAAGCTTAGGTAAGGGACAGAGCCATGCTTCCAGTCTCAGTAGAGGGATTTTCTTTCACTCCCACCCAACAGCATTAAGGACATGAAAAGAAGCATAATTGTAATAGTAATCAGGGAAATAGAAAGTAAAAGCACTATAAGATACCATTAAAACTACCAAAGTGATGACAATTAAAGAGCCTGATCATAACCAAGAATTGTTAAGAATTTGGAAACTACTGGCATTCTTGGTTTTTTTGCTGCAGTGTAATTGGTACAATCATGTTGAATAACTAGCTGGTATTATCTAGTAAAGCTAAACATCCGCCTACCCAATGGCTCAGCAATTCCACTATGAGGGGGCATATCTAAGAGAAATGAATGCATCCATCTACCAAAAGACAATAGGTGGAGAATTAAATTGTGGTATATTCATACAAAGAAGTAATACTGAGTAATGAGAACAAATGAATCACTGATGCATGAAACAACATGGGTGATGCTCAGAGAAATAATACTAAGCAAAAAAAAAAGACATTAAAATTTATATACTAAATGATTCTACTTTTATAAAATCCAAATGATCATAAAAGTTGGAACAGTAGTTATTTCTGGGGCCATGAGTAAGTGTAGAAGTTGACCATATAGGGGCATGAGGAGGCCTTCTTTGGTGCTGGAGATGTTCTATATCTTGATCTGGGTAGTGGTCACACAGATATATATATATGGAAATTCATTGAGCTGTATCCTTAAGGTGCATGCTAAACATCAATTAAAATTTTTTCTGAGTAGGTATTATGCAACAAACTCAGAAGTAAAATCTCTCTCTAATCTTTACAAATATGAATTAAGCTACTTAAATTTAACTTTGAATGCGAAATTAAAATATTTTTAAATTCCTCCTCACATTGTTAAAGGATGAATCTTTTTATAAAAACAAAGCAAAAACCAATTTCCTTTAAGCAAATTAGCTACAAATACTTTTATGCCTCTCTCAAAGTTTTATATTTAGGGCTTTTGCAGTCTTCAAGAGCTAAATTCAATTTCATACTTGAAAATCTTTCGCCTGCCAGATGCAGGATCTGCTGTTTGCCACTGATAATTTAAAGGTGCTAAATTCAGATACTTTCAAACCGTTTCTCTAGAGATCATCCTTCTTTCTATAGAAGAGGCAATTAAAAATAAGCTCCTATTCTGTTGCTGCTAGCCCTTAGATATCAAAGTTGAGAACTTAAGGGGGTTGGAAATGAGATATTTTATAGGGTCAGGGAAAGTGTGGCTTTCACCAGGATTTGTGCTAAATTTCATTTATGTTAGATGAAAGACTCATTTTTGAAGTTTGCTGGAATCAGTGATAGTTGATGGTATTTTGCTTTTTTTATTGTGCTCTATCTGGGATGATTCCAAAGACTTCTTAGTAAAATATTAAACAATATATATTCTTGAAAAATTATCACCTATTTTTGTTGAATCAGAAAAAAGGCAAAGTTTTTTTTTCCTTATCAATCATTTCTGAAATGACTCTTTGTCTGAAAACCAGAATTAATTTTAAAGTAAGAATGGTCAGTGTCCACAGTGGAAACCTATTGCTTTGTCTTCACATGTTTTCATTCTTTTGGAAATATGCCCCTGTGTCTAAGAACTTACTTTCCCTCACTGCCATGCAGTTCCCATCCAGTATCCTCCCATAGTTTCACCCTCTGGTGTCATTTGCTTGTTTCAGGAGTAGCATCTAATTCCAGTGAACTTCTAACTTATCTATCTCTCTTATCTACCTACCTACCTACCTACCTACCCTCCTATAATTATCTTTGTATTGGGACTGAGAAAGTAAATCAGCTTCTTTCCAGTGGTAAAATTAATAAGAAACACTGCTCAGAAATGATTAGTGGCCATATTTTTCACCAAAACCAATACAAAGATGAGTATATAACTGGTATCCTGGCACAGCCCTTCCTCATCAGATTTAAAGGATTTTTTGATCATTTGTCACATGTGAATACTTTCTTGACCTGGAAAAATATAGGATGGTAAACTGTCAACAGGGAGGAAGTGAACAGCCATGCCTAGGTTCCTCCATTTTCTTGAGATTATTTTATGTTACAACAAAGCAAGAGATGCAATACCTTTAGAGGTATTTAGGGAGTAGATAAAGCCTCAAATGAAAAGGAAGAAGCTGGAGCTCATTGCTTAATCCTCAACATCTGGTGCAGTGTCTGGTGTATAGGAGGTGCTCAATAAATATCTGTTGAATGGATGCATTGAATGGGTTTCATTTTGAAACGTGGACCAGTAGTCTAGTAATTTAGTAGTCTTCCCTTCTTGTATTCCTTTGTTTACATTCGATGGTCTGAACACAAATTTTAAATGTAGGGTGATCTGAAAATTTTTTGAAAATCACAAGAAAAAGGTCCACTTTGCCCATTAAATTGAAAAGATCTGAGTGGCATCCTTTAGGAGGCCCTTATACATATTATAATTCTTGCACCCCCTAATGGCCATACATGGGATCACACTTCAGAATTTAAACCAAGTTGGAAATAGGACCATATTTTCAAGAAAAATTGTAGTCTGGACACTAGACCCAGGCAAGCACAGTCAAAATGGTGCTCTTTTTTCAGGCCTTGTATGTTTTTTGATGACCACAAAGAAGTGACACATCATCTATTCTTGAGCAAACTTTCTGTAAATTGAAAGAATTAGGTCAACAAGGCTCACAACACAAATTTACAGAAGCAATCTTTCACAGTATATCTTTGAAAATAAGAAAGTCAGCCGGGCTCGGTGGCTCAGCCTGTAATCCCGCGCCTTGGGAGGCTGAGGTGAGTGGATTGCCTGAGCCCGCGGGTTCGAGACCCGCCTGGGCAGGCGAAACCTCATCTCTACAATAAATCAAAAAAAATCAGCCGGGCATGGTAGCGCGCGCCTGTAATTCCGGCTACTCGAAAGGCTGAGGCGGAAGGATCGCCGGAGCCCAGCAGTTAGAGGCTGCGGTGGCCGGGAGCGGCCACTGCACTCCAGTCTGGGCGACGGAGTGAGACTCCAACTCAAAAAAAAAAAGAAAGTCTAGGATAGCAGGAGACTTCTTTCCAATGGCTTTCAGAAGAACCAACTTAAAAATTTCAGTCCTAGCACTTGGAGATGAGGCACTGTCAGATGCAGTAATCTTTCTTATGCACCAGAAGGAAAAAAGATGCT